>JAQZBX010003242.1:0-66418 GCA_029593785.1 Cabassous unicinctus
CGGCCTGCCCTCACAAGGAGGCGCCGGGAAGCGAACCCAGGGCCTCTCATATGGTAAACGGGTGCTCTATCCATTGCACCACACCCGCTTCCTGCCGTGAGGTTGCTGCATCAGCCCACCGCACCGCTCAGGCCGGCGTGCCCTCAAAAGGAGGCTTCGGGACGCGAACCCGGGCCTCCCATATGGTAAACGGGGGCTCTATCCACTGAGCCACACCCGCTTCCCAGGGTAGGTCTTAATCTTCTTACTAGAGTCCTTTAAAACCTGGATGAATATGGAGAGAAAGACAGAAAGAAAAGACACAGGAACTCAGAGAGGAACCCACAGAAGCTGAGAGAAAAAACCACATATGTAGCAGCCAGAAATTAAAAGCAACAGAGCCCAGAAGAGAAGGTGGAGACCAGCAGACACTGCTATGTGTCTTTCCATGTGACAGAAGAGTTCAGAATTGCCTGCAGCCAGTCTCTGGAGGGAGAGGCCCTGGGCATTTTTCTCAGCCACAAAACTGTAAGCCAGGGAGTTCTGGGAAAATGGCATCAATGTAGGTAGGCACTGCTCAGCTATTTTGCAAAAAAATGGCAGAGAAGGGGCAAAAACCTACCCAGTGAGCTGTTTTGGGAATCCACAGAGCAGGAGGTTGAAGGGCATTATCCAAGACAGAGCAGGACAAAGAGACAAAGAGCCCAAGGGAAAATCGTGAGTTGCTTGCCCCTGTGGCTGGAAACGGTGGGCAGGTAAGCCCCACCTGCAAGGCAAATAGCCTCTGTGGATCTCCTGGCTCTCACCAGCCAGCTGAGTGGGAGGGAGGATTCCCTGGGAGGAAGAGAGGTCTAACGAAGGGTGCAGAGTGGTTTCCTTTCAGTGGGTTTGGCCACTTGAGCCCACTTTGAATCTCAGGGAGAATAGCAGCCAGCACTGAGGGTGGGCCCAGGGAGAGGGGAGGGGGAATCTGCTCAGGCAGGCTGTCACACCCTGCCACCCTGGGAGAGAGGAACTTGGTCAGGGAGGGGGTAGAGACAGGCATCTAACACTAGCCTGCCCCTGAAAACTGTTAGAAATTCAGCTCATCTAAGGGAAATGGGAGCAGGCAGAGCCAGATAATCTTTGAAAACCCTGGTTAGTCTATAGAGCTTCTGTAGCACAGTGGGGGAATTCTTCCTTTGCATGCAGAAAGTCCCTGGTTCAAGTCCTGATACCTCTTAAGAAAGGGAAATCAAGGAAGGGATAAGGCACACAGCTGGTATATTATGACAGGGAACTTATAGACTGAGTTTCTGTTGTTTTGTTTTACAGTTTGGGGGATTTTTTTTTCTTTCTTTCTTTCTTTCTTTTTTTTTGCCTTTATTTTATTCACTAAAACAGGATACATTTCCTGTGGAGGGCAGGCTGCAGGGTGATTAATTGATGAGCACCAGCAGCCTGAGAAGATCCCTAAGGACCTAAGAGGGAAGGCTATCTTTCCTGGATTGTTTCTTTGTTGCTGTTTTGTTTCTTGTTTGTTCTATTCCCTTTCTTTTTTCCTTTTTTTTTTTTCTTTTACTTATTTTTACAACCTACCTTATTTCTCTTCTTTCCTTCATTCTTCTGTCTTCTGATTTCTGTTGCTTTTATTTCATTCCACCACTTCTTGTTTGGTCTTCATTTTTTCTTTTTCTCTCTTTCTCCTTTTTTTCCCCCTTCCATTCTCTTCTCATCTGTTTGATCTTTTAATTCATTCTGTTTTTTCTTTCTATTTTGTTTCTTGTTTTATTTTTTTCTATGGCTTTGTACTCATACTACTTAGTTTTCTAGCTCTTGTACAGTTCCTCTTCTAACTTTTTGTATTATTATTACTATTATTCTTTTTCTCTTCTTATCTCTTTCTTTTTCTCTGGTCTTATTTTTTTCCCAAGGGAACACAGACAACTGCAAGGATATAGAATAAGAGGACCCAAGTATCACAGATTAACCTTACCACACACAAAGAAATAACAAAATAAAACCCTAGAGGAAAAAGAGAAGCTAACCAACCAAATAAGCCCATCAAGATAAAGAGATGCATAGAGAACAACAAAAATTACAATCCGTACTAAGAAACAGGAAGACATGGCCCAGTCTAATGAACAAACTAAAAAACAGAAGGAGATACAGAATATGGAGCAACTAATCAAGAATGTCCAAACAAATATCATGAATCAACTTAATGAAGTGAAGGAAGAGATAAAGGAGATTAAGAAGACACTGGGGGAACATACTGAAGAAATTGTAAACATACGTAAAAAGATAGATATGATGGTGATGAATGGCACAATGCAAGAAATCAAAAATACACTGGAAGCACGTAACAGCAGATCTGAACTGGCAGAGAAAAGAATCAGTGATGTTGAAGACAGTATATCTGAAATCAGACAGATAGTAGAACAGATAAAAAGATAAAAAAATATTAGCAGGGAATTAGGGATTTAATGACAACATGAAACACACAAACATATGCATTATAGGCATCCCAGAGGGAGAAGAGGAGGGAAAGGGGGGCAGAAAGAGTGTTAGAGAAAATAATGGCTGAAAATTTCCCAACGCTTTTGAAGGACATGGATGTACATGTCCAGGAAGCACAGCACACCACAAACAGTATAAATTCTAACAGACCTACCCCAAGACATATACATATCAAATTGTCCAACGCTCAAGCCAAAGAGAGAATATGGAAAGCAGCAAGAGAAAAGAGAACCATCACATACACTTGTTCAATAAAATTAAGTGCTGATTTCTCATCTGAAACCATGGAGGCAAGAAGGCAGTGGTATGACATAGTTAAGATGCTAAAAGAAAAAAAAAATATCAGTCAAGAATTCTGTATCCAGCAAAGCAGGCATTCAAAAATGAGGGAGAGTTCAAAATATTCATAGACAAACAGAAAATAAGACAGTTTGTCAACAAGAAACCTGCCCTTCAAGAAATATTAAATGGAGTTCTGCAGGTTCAAAGGAAAAAACAAGAGAGAGAGGATTGGAGAAGAGTGTAGGAAAGAAAATTATTGGTAAGAATAACTAAAAAGATAAAAATAGAAATAAAAACAGCATATGGCATACATAAACTTAAAAAATATATATATATGTATATATATGGCTAATGTAAGTAATTCCTTGACAGTAATAGCATTGAATGTTAATGAATTAAACTCTCCAATCAAGAGACACAGGTTGGAAGAATGGATAAGGAAATATGACCCATTTATATGCTGTCTACAGGAAACTCACCTTAGACCCAGGGATGCAAGGAGGCTGAAAGTGAATGGTTGGAAAACAATTTTACATGCAAACAATAATCAGAAAAGGGCAGTACTAGCTATACTAATATCAGACAAAATAAACTTTAAATGCAAAACTATTGTAAGAGACAAAGAAGGACACTATATATTAATAAAATGGGTAATCTGCCAAAGAAAGAACAATCATAAACATTTATGCACTTAACCAGGGCACCTCAAAATACATGAGGCAAACATTGGAAAAACTAAGGGAGAAATAGATGCCTCTAGAATTATAGTGGCAAACTTTAATACACCATATCACCATCAGACAGAACATCTTGACAGAGGATCAACAAAGAAACAGATCTTGAATAATACATTAGGGGATCTGGACTTGATAGACATATACAGAAAATTACACATAAATACACCAGAAAATAAATTCTTCTCAAGCACACATGAATCATTCTCTGGGATAGACCACCACATGCTAGGCCACAAAGCAACTTTCAATAAATTCAGAAAGATCAAAATTATACAAAGTAATTTCTCTGACCACAATGGAATGAAGCTGGAAATCAGTAAGGGGCAGAGAAGCAGATTAGACACAGAGATATGGAAGTTAAACAACACACTCTTAGACAGTGAGTCAAGGAGGAAATTGCTAAAGAAATCAGTAACTACCTTGAAATGAATGAAAATGACAACACAGCATATCAAAACCTATGGGATGCAGCCAAAGTTGTACTGAGAGGGAAATTCATAGCCATAAATGCCTACATTAAAAAAGAAGAAAGAGCTAAAATCAAAGACCTAACTGCACACCTGGAAGAATTATAAAAAGAACAAAAAATAAACTCCAAAGCAAGTAGAAAGAAGGAAATAACAAAGATTAGAGCAGAGTTAAATGAAATAGAAAATAAGAAAGCACTAGAAAAAATAAACAAAACCAAAAGATGATTCTTTGAGAAGATTAATAAAATTGACAAACTCTTAGCTAGACTAAAAAAGAGAAAAAGAGAGAAGATTCAAATACATAAAATAAGAATCAAGGAAGGGGATCTCACCACTGACCCCACAGAAATAAAGAGTATCATAAGAGGATACTTTGAAAAATTATATGCCAACTAGATGGATAATTTAGAGGAAATGGACAAATTCCTAGAAACACAAAAGCAGCCTACATTGATGAAAGAAGAAATTGATGAACTCAACAGACCAATCACAAGTAACAAGATAGAATTAGTCATCAAAAACCTCCTAAGAAAAGCCAGGGCCAGATGGCTTCAAAAATGAATTCTACCAAACATTCCAGAAAAGAGCCAACACCAATCCTGCTTAAACTCTTCCAAAAAATAGAAGTGGAGGGGACATTGTCTAACTCATTCTACAATGCCAACATCACCCTGATACCAAAGCCAAACAAAGATGCCACAAGAAAGGAAAACTATAGACCAATCTCTCTAATGAACCTAGATGCTAAAATCCTCAACAAAATACTTGCTAATAATATTCAACAATACATCAAATGAATTAAACAACATGACAAAGAGGGTTTCATCCTGATATGCAAGGATGGTTCAACATAAGAAAATCAATCAATGTAATATACCACATAAACAGATCGAAAGAAAAAAATCACATGTTCACCTCTATAGATGCAGAAAAAGCATTCAAAAAAAATACAGCATCTTTTCCTAATAAAAACACTTCAAAAGATAGGAATAGAAGGAAACTTCCTCAACATGACAAAGGGTATATAGGAAAAACCCACAGCTAACATCATATTCAATGGTGAAATGTTAAAAGCTTTCCCTCTAAGAGCTGAAACAAGACAAGGATGCCCACTATCATGGTTCTAATTTAACATTGTGTTAGAAGAACTTGCTTGAGGGAAACAGATGTGGCTCAAGCGATTGGGCACCTGTCTACCATATAGGAGGTCCAGAGCTCGATTCCCAGGGCCTCCTGGTGAAAGACAAGCTGGCCCACTTGGTGAGCTGGCCTGAGCAGAGAGCTGGCCCGCATGGAGTGCTGGCCCGCACTACAGCTGGCGCAGCAAGATGATGCAACAAAAAGAGACACAGAGAAGAGACAATAAGAGACGCAGCAGATCAGGGAGCTGAGGTGGTGCAAGAGATTGAGTGCCTCTCTCCACTCCAGAAGTTCCCAGGATTGGTTCCTGCTGCTGCCTAAAGAGAAGACAAGCAGACACAGAAGAACACAGAGAGCAGACAGTGAGGGCAAAGGGGTGGGGGGGTGTGTAATAAATAAATGAATAAATCTTTTTTAAAAAAGTACTTGCTCGAGCACTTAGGCCAGAAAGAGATATAAAAGGCATCCAAATTGAAAAGGAAGAAGTAAAAATTTCACTATTTGCAGATGACATGATCCTATACATAGTAAGTTCTGAGAAATCTATGACAAAGCTTCTAGAGCTGATAAACAAGTTCAGTAAAGTGGCAGGATATAAGATCAACATGCAAAAGTCAGTATCGGTATACCAATAATGAGCAATGTAAAGAGGAAATTAAGAAAATAATTCCATTTACAATAGTAACTAAAAGAATCAAATAACTAGGAATAAACTTAGCTAAAGATGTAAAGGACTTGTACACAGAAAGTTACACAACTTTGTTAAAGGAAATCAAAGAAGACCTAAATAAATGGAAATCCACGTTCATGGATTGGAAGACTAAACATCATTAAGATGTCTGCCTTACCCAAAATGATTTACATATTTAACACAATCCCTATAAAAATTACAACAGCATGTTTTACTGAATTGGAAAAGCTAATTATAAATTTATTTGGAAGGGCAAGTGGCCCTAAGTAGCCAAAAATATATTGAAAAAGAAAAACAAAATTGGAGGAATCATGCTACCTGACTTTAAAGCATACTACAAAGCTACAGTGGTCAAAAATGCATAGTATTGGCACAAGGATAGACATACTGAAAAATGGAACTGAATTGAGAATTCTGATATAGATGCTCATATATATAGTCAACTGGATATTCAACAAGGCCACCAAGCCCACTCAACTGGGATAGAATGGCCTCTTCAACAAATGATGCTTGGACAACTGGATATCCATGTTCAAAAGAAGGAGAGAGGATCACCATCTCACACTTTAAACAAAAATTAATTCAAGATGGATCAAAGACCTAAATATAAGAGTCAAGCCAATAAAGCTCCTAGAAGATAATGTAGGGAAGCATCGATAAGATCTTGTAGTAAGAAATGGTTTCATAAACTTTACACCCAAAGCATGAGCAATGAAAGAAAAAATAGATAAATGGGACCTCCTCAAAATTAAAAACATTTGCACATCAAAGGAGTTTGTCAAGAAAGTGAAAAGACAGCCTACTCAATGGGAAAAAATATTTGGTAACCATTTCTCCAATAAAGGTCTAATATCCAGCATATTTAAAGAAATCCTACATCTCCTAATTAAAAGGACAAACAACCCATTTTAAAAATGGGCAAGAGATTTGAATAGGCACTACTCCAAAGAAGAAATACAAATGGCTAAAAAGCACATGAAAAGATGCTCGACATCACTAGCTATCAGGGAAATGCAAATCAAAACTACAATGAGATACCATCTTACACCTATTAGATTGGCAGCTATTAAAAAAAACAGAACTACAAGTGTTGTAGAGGATGTGGAGGAAAGGGAACACTCATCCACTGTTGGTGGGAATGTGGAATGGTGCAGCCATTGTGGAGGATGGTTTGGCGGTTCATCAAGAAGCTAGCTATAGAACTACCATATGACCCAGCAATCTCACTTCTGAGCATATACCCACAAGGATTGAAAGCAGGTACACAAACAGATATATACACACAATGTTTATAGCAGTATTATTCACTATTGCCAAAAGTTGGAAGCAACTCAAGTGTCCATCAACAGATGAATGGATAAGTAAATTGTGGTATATACATACAATGGACTATCACTCAGCTATAAGAAGGAATGCAGTATTAATCCATGTATCCATGTATTAAATAACATGGATGAACCTTGAAGACCTTCTGTTGAAGGACAAATATTACATGACCTCACTGATATGACTCAAGCAATTTGAGCACACTTACAGAGCTAGAGTCTGGAAGATAGGTTATCAGGAGATAGAAAGGGAATAGAGTGTAGTGAGCCAATTCTCAATGTGAGCAAAACCTATGATAAGGTGGAAGGGGATGGTTGGACAGTGAGTGGGAGTAGTAGTGGTACAGTGATGTGACTGGGGTCGACAGTGCTGGACTGTGCTTCACAGAAGGATGGGAGGGTTTGTTTGGACTATCCATGGAACTGGGTGAAGGGCTGGAGGAAGGAACAGGAGAACCCTGGAGTTTTGTGTGTTTGTGATTAAATCTACAATGGTGGGAATGTTCTTTTGACAAATATGGCAGGGGAGGGAGGGTTACTGGTGCAGGGCATTGGAGGTGGGGGAATATGCAGGAGAGGGTTTACCCAGGGCATGCTTATATAGAATATGAAAGTGTTCATCTTTTCACAGTGTGTTATCTCAGTGGGTGGAGACCCACACAATAAACAAAATATTAAACTGCCATCCTGGGGAGTCCTTCTATGCTCTCAATTAGAGAGACAAGAATCTCTCAAGACCATAGGCAGTGCCTAATAAAAGAAAACAGATCAATATGTCAAGTCCTCAATATTATTGCTTGTAACTATGAACCTTATTCTTCAAAACTTGAAACTTAGTGGTTATCATAGTTTCTGAGGGGAGGGAGAGGGAAGAATAGAATAGATGGAACATTGGGCATTTTTAGGGCTTTGGAATTGTTCTGCATGATCTTGCGATGATGGAGACAGGCCATTATACATTTTGTCAAAACCTATAAAAGTGTACAGTGCAAAATGTAAACCACAACCATGGTTAGTAGCAATGCTTCAATAATTGTACATCAGCTGTAACAAAGGTAACCTACTCATGTAAGATGTTATTAATAGGGGAGATTGGGAGATGGAGAGGGTGTTGGCCATATGGGAATCCCCTACATTTCTATGTGACTTTTCTGTAACCTAAAGCTTCTTTGAAAATAAAGCAAAAAATAAAATAAAATAAAATAAGACAGTGGGGGAACATACAGAAGAAACTGTCACTGTACACAAAAGACAACAGATCTTACCATGATGAAAGCACAATGAAAAAAATTTTGTTTTCAATTTTTGTGTTTTACTTGTTTTTTACTTATTATTTTATTTTCTTATTATTTTTATCTATTGATTTTTTGGCTTTGTTTTTGGGGAGGTTTTGGATTGCAGAAAGGTCACAACTGTGGAAGGAGAGTATCACTGGTGTGGGGTGTCGGTGATGGGGGGATATGTGGGGAGGGGTGCACCTGGGGCATGCCTCTACGGCATATGAATATATTCACATCATGGGGTGTTGTCTCGGTGGATGGAGACCCTTATGAACCTTATGAACCTTGATCTTGTGAAATTAAAACTTAGCCTATTATTAGATATTGCCTAAGAGTTACCTCCTGAGAGACCCCTTGTTGCTCAAATATGGCCTCTCTCTAAGCCAAACTCAGTATATAAACATGCTAACTTTCCCCCACGTGGGATATGACTCCCAGACATAAGCCTCCCTGGCACTGAGGGATTATTACCATGCACAAACTAGCGATGCACTTGGAAAACAACCTTGACCAAAAGGAGGAAATATTAAATACAAATGAGTTTTTATGGCTAAGAGATTTCAAAATGAGTCGAGGTCATTTGGAGGTTACACTTGTGCAGATCTCAAGAGGATCTCATTGACTGCCACAGTAAACAATGCCTCAAGCAAGGGGGCTCCTGAGGGCTCTAAAGACATCTGGACACTAAAGGCAGGGCAGACAATCTCAGGAATTTGTCACCCTGTCAGTGAGGCTTACCTTGGAATATATGCTCCCTAATCTAAAAAAGTTAGACTAATTTATAGTTTCCCTACACATGGCTCTTCTGCCCCTTTTATTTGAACTTATATTTTGCACTATACTCATCAAATATATGTCCCAGAGACTTAAATCTTCAGTCTGTTCACATGCTGGTTGAGCCCTGAGTCTCAGCAGAGTTGCAACCCTTACTCTCCAGATCACTGAACTTGCCCATGACAACTAACAAAAGGATGATGATGGACAATGCCCATCCCAAAAAACAGAGAGTATCTACAACTGCAAGCAAGATAGTTCCATCCATCTGCCCCATGAGATCTAAGCCCCTTCTCAATCGGAAGCAGAGTGGGCATCACCATCCCCAAATCCTCAAGATTGGGGAATGAGCAAACATAAAGGGGGAATACAACTATGGACTAAAGTAGACGTTACTATTCTAGCAATGGAAGAACTTGTAACATTGATATAAAGGCAGATGTTCTGAGAGTTCTGTGGGGAGGGAGAGGGAAGAATTGGTGCAGCATGGGGCATTTTGGGGGCATTGGAATTGTTCTCAATGACATTGCAATGATGGATACAGGCCATTATACATTCTGTCAAAACCTAAAAAATAAATGGCAAAGTGTAAACTGTAATGTAAACTATAGACCATGGTTAGTAGCAATGCTTCAATATGTGTTTATCAATTGTAACAAATGTACCACACTAATAAAAGATGTTGTTAACAGGTAAAAGTGGGGAAGGAGGGAATATGGGAATCCCCCTATATTTTTTGATGCAATATTTATGTAATCTAAAGCTTCTTTAAAAATGAAATTTAAAAAAATAAAGCTCATAACAGAAAAAAAAAATTAAATAACACAAGAGAAAGTTATTTAGGAAGTACATATAAAATCACAAGTTACTCTTGTCTCCTAGTTAAACAGCTAGTGAATCACTGTTTTCCAACTGACGTAACAAGGATGTACTTGCGTGTATTATTTACAAGACCACATACATGATTAATAAAAAGACGCAGTTTAAAACACCCTCTTTTAATGTTTTTGTTATACAAGTGGGCCCAGATTTGCGATTAAAACTCATCAGAGAAGCATGTGAAAAAGTGGTATGAATCATTACGGATTTCCTGCCTTGCCCCTTTCCAAAGAAACTCATCCTTTCTCCCAACTAAAAACACATAATAAATTGACAGTTTGTTAATGGGGGAAAGTGGAGGAGGGGGAGAGGGTGGGGTATATGGGAATCCCCTATATTTTTAATGTAACATTTATGTAATCTAAAGCTTCTTTAAAAATAAAAAAAAAATAAAGTTGACAGTTATAAAATCACCTAGAAAGATTGCAACCTTTTAAGAAAATAATCTAATACCAAAGTTTCTTACCTAAATGCTCATATGTCACTTAATTCCTTTCTGGAGATACCATATGATTCATAGCTCAATTTACTTAGAGATAAGTTTAGAAAGAGCCCCATTTGCTTAAAGGAATGTGAAACTTTCGGCCTCAGCTTTGAAACTGTTGCTTTCAGTGGCATGTTGACTCTTAAAAGGTGATATAGTTTTTGGTAGCTTTCACTAAATCCTTGTAGGGGAAAAAATAAAAGAAGGCCTAAAGGATCTCCAGAGAGTTCTTTACCTACATTGCTATGGTCCTGCTGTTTGAGGAAATCCAAGGTTGTTCAAGTAAAAAAGAAGTTTCAAAACTACATATTGTGTTGAAAGATACATCCATTTCCATGTCTTCATATTCAGGAGTCCTTCCCAAACTACGTCCATTCTGTCTACCTTCTTTCTTTCTTCCACTTACTCTGGGAATTGGGTCTTGAATTCAGTTTCTCCCTCTCTTCCATCATCTTCCCGAGACCCATATCTACATATGCTTTATAAAGAGTAAACAGTCCGGGCTTTGGACAAAGGAAAGTAAGAGAAGTGTAGGCCTTTGTCCTCTCTGGTCTTCCCTTTCATTATCTCCTTCCTTAACTTTCCTCTTTTCTTCCAGTAATCTAGCACCACATGATAGACCCTGAATTAGTTATCTATTGCTGTTTAACACATTACCTCAAAATTTAGTGGCCTAAAACAATAAACATTTATTATCTTACATAGTTTCTGTAGGCCAGGAATTTGGATGTGGCATACTGGGTGGTTCTCTCTAAAAGTCTTTTCCAAGCTTGGAATTAACATGTCAGCTGTGGTTACAGTCATCTGAAGACTTGGCGGGGTTTGGAGGATCCACTTCCAACAAGGCTCATTCACGCGCCTGCCTAATTAGTGCCAGGTGTTGGCAGGAGGCCTCAGTTCCTCACCACAAAAACCTTTCCATAGGGTTGCTTGAGTGTCCTTACCACATGGCATCTGGCTTCCCCCAGAACGAGGGATCTAAAAGTGAGCAAGGCAGACGCCTCAAGTCTTTTACAACCTAGCCTTCAGTCACACTCTGTCATTTCCACAATAGATAGCATAGTGGCTACATAGGTAACTCGTATACAAAGTAAGGACAACACAAGAGTGTGACTAACATGAGGTGAGAATCATTGGGGGCCATCTTGAAGGTTACAACAGACCCTAACTGCTCAAGGCCATCCACCTTGACTGCCCGTACTTGTTCTGCTGTCCCCTCCATATGGCCTCCCCAACCAAAGTAAACCATTTATGAATGTGATTTATTCTCTTCATTCCCTGTTCTTTACTAAGCATAGCTTTGCTAAGCTGATAAGTTAATTTTTGTTTATGTGTTCAGAAAATACTGCAAAGAAAAGTGTTACTTCTATCATACATTCTTCTTTATCAGAGAATAAAAGAGCCAAGACCTTGATTTCAAGCACTAACTCGAGTGGCGAGAACATCAGGTATACTACAAACAGATGGGGAAAATGTCTTGTTATTAATTCCTGGAAAATCTCCCTATGTAGGCAGATACTTGTTTCAACAACCCCTAAGTCTGAGTTTGTAGGGACAATTTGGACAATAGGATAATTCTAGTCATAAGCTATTGCCTCAGCTCTCTGAATATTGGCTGGAATTAAAAAGACCATTCCCTGATCCCTGTGCACTTTTGTGCATCATCAGAGCCCAGCAGAGAGTAAACATTCAACAGATAATATTCATACGAAAAAAGGAAAGTCCAGACAGACTTGATTTCTGAATCAACAATAGTCCTTAGATAGCTACACATGTACTATCTATAAGCTCAAGAGCAGGGGTTCTTAGCAAGGGGTCAATGAGCTTGAATTTAAATTGAAAAAAAAAAAAAACATTATTCTTGTGGGGACGTGTTGGTGTGGGTATGATATATTTATTAAATAATACACAGTATAGTGTAGACTTAGTAAGGGGTCTGTGGTTTTCACCTAATTGGCAAAGCGGTCCATGGAACAAAAAAGGTGAAGAACCCCTGCTCAAGACGTAGTGCTACAATAAAGAAGAGCAAAGGAAAGGCAAAACAAAAATTGTTCAACACACTTTAAATCAGCATCACACAGTTACTGACTGTGGTAGATTGAACCAGGTACCCCAACGAAAGAATATTCTTAATCCATGTTCCTATACATATGAACCCATTTGTAGATAAGACATTTTGAAACTGTTATTATTAAATTGTGGCAAAATTGAATAAGAGTAGGTCTTAATCCGTATTACTGGAGTCCTTATAAACAGAGGAAATTTGGACCTAATCAGTCAGAAACCAGAAACTGAAAGAATCCTGAAGACAGAGAAGCCAGAAGTCAGAGAACGCCACAAGAGGAGAACAAGGATATAGCCATATGACAGTGAACTGCCTCACCAGAGCACAAGCAACTCCAGGAGAAAGCATGCCCTTGCAGACGTCTTGATTTTAGGCTTCTAGCTTCCAAACTGGGTCAATAAATTCTTGTTATTTAGGCTGATTCTTTGCGTGGTATTTGTCATAGCAGATCTGGAAACTAAGAAACTATTAGAAGAGAACAGTTATAAGCAGAACTCTCTGAAATTAAAAAAATAAAATAAAATAAAGCCAAGGCTGGGATGACTTCATTTGAGTTATGTCTTTGAGAATAAATATGAAAGAATTACAAACAGTAATTATCAGAGACTAACTGTAATTCCATTCATTGAGTCCAGCCTGGACCATGCACTTCACATACTTTATCAATAACTCTTTCAATAACCGTGCAGAACAGACATTAGGAACCTCATTCCAAAAGGAAAAATAAATATGAGGCAAATGGCTAGTGAGAGAGCTGGATTTAAACCCAAATTTATCTGACTTCACAGCACACGCTTTTTGTCTAATGCTAGCTGATTAGCCTGTTGTTGCTTTTAATAAAAAATTTTAAAATAAAAAAAAAACAAACAGATCATTGACTGTTACCATTGGAAATTAAGGTAGCTCCTCGGCTTCTCTATCTTTCTGGCTGGGCTGATGTGTATGGGTGTAGCCAGATTGGCTTGCTGCAACTATGGGCTTGCCCAATAAGCAGGCTTGCCAGGCCCAGGAACTTTGTATGGTTCAACATTGTCTGCACAACTTTCTTGGGAGAGTATGGAAAAAAATATCATCAGGTTAAGGCTTGCCTCAGCATTGAAGCCTATAAACTGTGATGATACATACAATTTGATTGGAAGTGAGTAGAGAAGACAAACGTGAAATATTTAACTTTCATTTAAAACAATAAGTTAAATTAATTTTTCCCTTATCAGTATATAGGTACATCCAAAGGATAGATTTTTCTGCATACCACTGTTTTTTTAATTCTATAGCAACATTCTTCTCTTCATGAGCAGTCTAAGCTGGAATAAAAAATTTTAATGAAAAAAATGGAAAAGAAGAAAATTATCCTCCATGCTCACTTATGGCCACCAACCATGCAACCCCCAAAGAGAAAATCATCTGTAAAGCACAGATTTAGAGGTTCAAGAATGTTGGAAATATAATATGTTGAATTCTATCATCTGATTAATCAGAATTGAAAAACACTAAAATCTTTAAGAAAGGAAAAAGATGAAGAAATTCTCTTTAAAATGATTGTCAATGCAAACTAATTCTCAATGTCAATCAGTAAGAAATAATACTTATTTTTTATTTCTTAGATTTGCACAACGAACATTTTAAAGTATTTCCATTCTCTTCCTTGCATGTCATTGAGAATGTGTCCTAAACGTTGAGTTATTTAGAATTTTAGTAACTACTACAATATTCAACATTTTCTTGGCATTGTGGAGGATATGAAGCATATTTGTCTCTTTCCTTTACAACAGTGGTTCTCAAATTTGAGCATGTATCCTAACCACCTGGAGGGCTTGTTAAAATACAAATTGCTGGGCTCTACTCCTGGAAATTCTGAATCAGATGGTCTGAGGTGAGAACTAAGAATTTATATTTCTAATAAATTCTTAGATGATGTTGATGCTACTGGTGCAGGGACCACACTTTGAGAACCACTGCTTTAGAACTCTGTCTCTAGTCCAAGTGAGCCCACGTACGAAGTGAAGGTGTTCTATGTAGCGGCATACATTCAGACACCTGTAGAGAGAAACACGCAGTCAGTAAGGTAAGAACTCTGAGGGAGTGATCCCACAGGCAGGAGTCATCAAAAAGGAGGTGAGACTGGATCTGGCTCTCATTGAATGAGTAGGAATGAGAGGAAGAAGAGTATCTTAGTCCTACATATATATGAGATATTTCACAGAACAATCAAGCCACTCTGAGGGGAGATTCTCCAAGGATGAGCAGTGGCTGACATGTTTGAAAAGGTGGGTTGAGGCAGTGAGTGTGGAGAACCATTGAATGCAGACTAAAGGGTCCCTGGGCTTTAGAAAGCACTGAAGACTTTTTCAATGGAAAAGTGTGATTTGGGAGGTGTAAAAGGCAATGATGTATACATTTGATTGGTGCAGGGAAAGACTAGATAGAGGGAGGACTCCAGCTAGATGGTAAATGTTCTGATCTAAGCCTGAGATGAAAAAAGCTGAAGGAGATGGAGGAAAGGAGAACCAAGAGAAGGGACAGATGAAAGGAGATAGAGAACTTAACGCCTTCGCTGATACAAAGGGCAGTAGTGCAGAGGAGAAAGAGGGGAGTCAACATTTACTGAGATTATGAACCCTGTGACTGGGAAAAAATATAACAAATTATTTTACTCTCTTTTGGGACAATGCCCAAGTATTTCTGCTGACAACATAATATCAGAAGGTACAGACTTTTAGGGAGGAGTGGGAGAGTCTATTTTGGCAAGTTTCAAATTTTCCCTAATCTTACAGGGTCAAGACTTCAAGTCTGAATCTCAGATGTGTCCAAACCCACTTAAACTCTTTAAAAAGTGATTTCCTGTTTTAAAGAGAAATATATATATATATATTTTAAATTATTCAAAGGGTTTAAATACTTCTTAGACATCAAACAACTCTTAAGAAATAATATTTTGATGACTTAAGTAAAATTAATCAAAAACATATGGATTGAATTTCTTTCAAATACATATTGTGTTTGGAAAGTAAGGGTAAGGCTGCTTCACAAAATGTGTTCCCTCTTTTATCAAACCCAAAATGGCTAAAAATTTCTTCAGACATTCAAAATCCAGCCAGACGTTTGCTATCCTGGTTTCTGTATTATTGAATATCAGAATCTCACAGGCAATTTCCATTTCTTTAGTTAATAAATTATGACATTGGTTTCAACAAGACCTGATTTTATGATCTGTTTGTGAAATGTGTATCTTCAAAATAAGGCAATGCAGTTGAATCAGTTGTATGCTCAGATGAAAGCTTCCAAACAAACCCAAGTGTGCCCATTTGCTGTCACTATCTTACGATAACAGTTTTCATGTTTAACAAGAGAGTGTCCTTCCAAGTAAGCCCTCTTTCCTTAGGACTCATGCGGAAGCAGATTCTATACTTACTAGCTGTGGCCCACTTAGCACCCCCATCTCCACCCACACACATATACATACACTCACATACTCAAAACAACAAAATTTTATGGCTTTTATGCCCTACTCCTTTGTACTTTCTGATTTCCCTTTGGCACAAACTCTCAACTCAAACACCCATTAACTTCATCTTACCCTCATCTTTGCATCCCCCAAACATGGTTACTTAACTTTCCATACTCTGAATCTTCACCTCCCTCATTACTGCATTGCATTCCTTCTAAGCCCTGTTCCTCCTCAAAAGTAGGCAATAATGGCCTATTTGTTAGACAAACAAATATGAACTTTTTTTAAGGAGGTACCAAGGATTGAGCCTGGAACCTTGTACATTTTGGAAGCAGGTACTCAACCACTGAGCTACATCTGCTCCCCTCCATAACTTCTTAACACCTGAGAAGTAGGAGGAATGTGATGGATCCCTCAGTCCTGCCCTCTTCTTATCAGCCAAATGAAGAGAGTTCTTCTCTGGGATACATCTAGTCAATAGCCAAGCTAGGATTAGAGTGCAAGTCTCTTGATTTCCTGTCCAACTTTTTCCCCATTATACCACACTATCTCTTGGACACCTGCTTTTAACAAGTGACTGCAGGACTCCTGAGTGACTGTCCTTTCTTTAAATTAAAAAGGAACCATATCCCTGGCCTATTGCTCATTATTTGCTCTCAACTTTCTGTATGTGTCCCAAATAAGGTATTTATGGTCAGCCTTCCTAGAAGATGCTGCTGGCAAGGAGGTTTTATTGGTCAAAAGAGCACTTCCAAGGTACTCACATCATGTTTCATGATTACTGCTGATTCAACTAACACCTAAGGCCAGATCTGCTCCACACAACCATTCTTAGTTAAGGGCGGTAATTCACAACTGGAGATGATTTTGCCCCCCCCCCTTGGGGGGGTGACATTTTGCAACATCTAAAGACATGTTTTTGTTTTCAAAACTGGATAGGGGACAATACTTGCACCTAGTAGATACAGGCCAGAAATCCTGCTAAACATCCTAAATTTCACAGGACAGCCCCGCGCCACAGAGAATTATCCAACCCAAAATGGCAAAAATGCTGAGATTAGAGCCATGTGATAGGAGAAAAGCCTATTGCAGACACATGTATTCGCATTTCAGTCCACTCCTAGGGTTGAGGATAACAGCTAGATCCTTCGGTCTTGGAACATTCATTCAACACCTATTGTATGCCAGGCATTGTGCTAGATAACTGCTGCCAAATTCAAGATCTGATCATCTTCTGTCATGGGGATTAGAAACATAGAATACCTTGGTCCTACAAGGTTCTAGACACAGTAAAAGTCTTCAACCAGATCCTAAGCATGCTACATTACAAACAAATAAAATGCTTAACCCTTTATGAAGATATAATGTGCCTTACCCATTCCTGGGTTCAATAACAACCACTAGGACCTGGTGGAAAACTTTCAAGATGAATGCTGTGTAACTGCCCCAGAGCCATCCAAGAACAACTAGACAGGCATCTGTAAAAAATGCTTGGCAAAGTGAAAATGACCACGTGGTTTCTTTTGCTGTTGTTATTGTTTGTCTGCCAAGTGAAAAGCAAATTGTGCTTTAAATATCTCAAGAAAGAAAACTCTCCCTTCAATATCATGTCTTATTCACTTTCACCAAAATGTCATTTTCTTAGGTTGGGTGCTATCCAGGACATATCAAAAGCCTCTTTTATCAGTGTTATTTCTACTTTGAACACATTCCTTTAATTTAAGTCAGTATGACTGGTTTGTATTAAAATATTGGAAAGGGTCTTGGATTTCAGATTGATAGTAAATCCATAAAGAGCAAATGGCTTTTCATTTCCGGGAAACATAATTAAATGTTGTGAAAACAAATGTGCTCTGGTGTAATATATAATGAAATAATATACTAGGGAAGAATAAATATTGGGTTTTTGTTAAGTAAGCTCTTTGAACTCTGGAGAATGGGAGAAAAATACCATTTCAAGCTAAGAGATCATGGAGTAGGTAGATAAGTAATGACAAATTTTCCCTCAAAACTATTCCAGCCTGATGGAGATGGCAGAGAGAGATGCTTCAGGGCTCCTTCTCCACACAGAAGCTCAGAATAAGCAACAATAACTGGTAGAAACATCTTTCTCAAAGTTCCAGAAAACAGTTAAAGGTTTGCAGTAACTGGATAAACAGCAAAACTTCAAAAAGGCAATTTAAAAGGGGTAGAATCTCATGGCTGGTCCCTCTCCCATCCATTCACCAGCTTGGCATGGAGTCAGCCTGTACCCCCAGTGTGGGTCCCTGGTCCTGGTTCCAGAGGGAGCAGGATAACTCTCATGTACATATTGCAAGCATGTATGTCTGGACCAATCTTCTGGTGATGGCCTGAGGGACTGAACCAGGAAACTCATCAAACCATTCCAGATGTTACCCTGCATATAGAAGGCAGCTCACAGAGTTCTCCTCCAGAATGCTGTGGGAAAGCAGTCAAGTCATGACTGCCTGAGGCAAGGGAATTCTGGCTGTAGGTCATACAGTATAGTGCTCCAGACCATGACGAAACAGTTGATTAGGAAACAAGGAAATATTTGTATCTGTGTAAATGGTGAAATCCCTATGCTTTTGCTGGGAGCTATCTCTAAACTCATTGTATGGATTAGTTCTGAAGAAGAGCACTCAACATAGGTCAGTCTGAAAAGACTGGGAGAGGTATTTTCTTTTTCCTTTCCTTTTTTCAAGAAAAGCTCTGTCAACACTGGTTGGATACAAGTTTAAGCAACAGACATCTCAGAGTCAAAATTCTAGTGATAATGCATCAAAATATTAAAATGTCCAGATTTCAACAAAAGATGAAAAAACATATAAAGAAATAGAAAACCCAGGCAAAGGAGAAGGTTAAAGTGTTAGAAACAAACAATCAGGAAGATCAGAACTGGGAAATACCAGAAAAAGACTTTTTTTTTAAATGGCTCTGAATATGCTCAAAGAGCTAAAGGAAAACATTACAATTAAAGGAAATCAGGAAAATTATAGATGAAATCAAAGAGAATATCAATAGAAAGATGTAGATTATGAAAAGGCACTAAACAGAGCTGAAGACCACAATAACAGAGATTGAAAATTCCCTAGAAGGGTTAAACAACAAATTGGAGCTAGCAGAAGAAAGAATCAGTGAATTTGAAAATAAGACAATTGAAATCATTCAGAAAGAATATAGAAAAGCGAACAAGAGTCTGAAGAAGCTGTAGGACACCATCAAGCATCCCAATATGCTCATTACAGCAGAGAGACTATTCAAAGAAATAATAGCTGACAACTTCCCAAATTTAACAAAAGACATGAATATACACGTACAAGATGCTCAACGAACTCCAAATAGACCTTCACTATGACATATTACAATCAAACTGTCAAATGCCAAAGATAAAGAGAGAATACTGAAAGCCACAAAAGAGAAGCAATTGATCACATACAAGGGAGCCTCAATAAGATTAAGACCTAATTTCATATCAAAAACCATGGAGGCAAGAAGGCAGAGGGATGACATATTTAAAGTGCTGAAAGCAAATAATTGCCAACCAAAAATTCTATATACAGCAAAAATGTCTTTCAAAAATGAGGAAGAGATTAAAACATTCCCAAATAAACAAGAGCTGAGAGAGTTTGTCACCACTAGACTGGCCATATAAGAGATGCTAAAGAAAGTTCTGTAGGTTGAAAGGAAAGGATAATAAACAGTAACTTGAAACCAAATGAAAATATAAATATTTCTAGTGAGGGAGGGTGGATTTTTTAAAACAATCTCCTTCCATTTCACTAGTGAGCAGACAGATTCCTCTACCACCAAGAATTAGAGGGCAACTGTGGAAAGCTCTTAGAGCACCATATTTTTTGTTTTTATAAGCACTTGGTTTTATTGCATGCAAGCAATTGAAAGTGGACTCCAGTAGGAAAGCGCACCCTGGCGTGATCCAGTGGCCAGTGCCCTGCCCCACCTGCTCCAGCTCTGCCAGGATAAAGTGCTCTATAGAGGATGGGAGGGAAGGAGGGACGAAGGGAGAGAGGGATGGAGGGAGGGAAGGAGAGAGGGAGGGAGGTACAGAGGGAGGGAGGAAAAGGAACTAAAGAGACAATGATTATTAAATGCAATACATGATTCTGGACGAGCTCTAATAAAGGAGGAGAGAAGACTCAAAAGTACATTATGGGGTTATATGAAAAAATTAGAATGTAGACTATAAGCTTTATATCAATGTTAAATTTCCTGAATTTGACAATTGCACCTAAGGTGGTTACATAAATGAATAGCCTTGTTCTTAGGAAATTTATATGGCAGTATTAAATGTTCAAGGAGCATGACGTATATAATTTACACTTAAGTGTTCAGAAAATAGATTAATAAACAGAGAGAGGGATGGATGGATAGAAGGAGAGAGAAGGAAAGGAAGGGAGGGAGGGAAGGAGGGAAAGATAGATATGATAAATATGGCAAAAAGTTAAAATGGATGGATCAGGTTATCTGGGGATGGGGTCTATATTGAGCTCTCTGTATGGGGTTTGTATTATTTTTGTAACTGTCCTGTAAGATTGAAAGTATTTCAAAATAAAAAGTTAAGAAAAAATCCTAGATTCTCCAGTCTAGAAAAACCTTAATCAAATGCAGACTTAGGTATTATACCTCTCCTTTTTTTTCTCCTATAGTTGCTACCAGAGTCCACAGGTGAGAAAATCATGTGCTGTGGGTACCTTTATCTCCCTCAGCTCTTCCCCCACTAACCACCTCACACTCATCTGACTTGCCAATGGTAGATCCTTCCACAAGGTGGAGATTATAGTTTATCCTTGTTTGCAATTTTTATCTTGACAGTGCAGCTCTTGATATCAGTCTTCAAAATAGCAAGACTAAATGGGCTTTAAGACAGCCAACTAGAGAAGCTGAGTAGAAGTTCAGAGGAACAGACTAGGCTGGAAATTTAAGAATGGGAATCACTGACCTATAGATGTGTGGTGATGCCAAGTGGGATTGACAGTTGCTGAAGAGAAAGAGAAATGAGTGGTGGTCAACGACAAAAATTACCCAGTTATCATAGGACTAGACTTGGTAACCATAAAGTCCACTGGGATAAGGCCCAACTGCCCTCTAGTGGAATCCAAGCCATTTTAGCAGACTGCAACAGGAAATGCATTGAGCTGGTTTTCAAAGAGCTGTGAGCAGAAACACTGTAAGCTTTCTGTGGAGAAAAAAACTACCTCAGAATAAGCCTCCTATCTCTCTCTACAAGACTTTGGATAAAACAAGGTATGTCTCTTAATGGAATCCAAAAAACAAAGGTAGTTAATAACTGTGTTTTCTAAATACTAGTCCACAATCCCTTTTCCATAATTCAGATATCCAAAAGTCTCAAAAAAAAAAAAAAAAACAACTGAAATTTTCTTTTTCTAAATTCATTTGGGTACATGTGACTTGATCTGAACTCATTAGGTAGCAAAGTCAGATGTGAATTTCCATGAGGGTATTTATTGTCTTCATTTATCCCACTCTGTGTGAATATTACATATTTCATTGCAAAAACTTGATTGATTATGGATGCTGCCAAGACCCTGCTGAGTGTGCTACATAATGCAAAGCAAATGCACCTATTGCCTTTATAAAATGCAAATAAAATCTCAGTTCCAAATTGCAAATGGCCCTGAGGTCTTCAGCCAAAGTATCAGGCAGATTATCAATGGCAGGAGATATCCTAACATCTCAATTTTTAATCATAGAGATGTTGAAAGAAAGAAAATTACCACTGCGTAATTTAAACAAAAACATACAGACTCAAGTTATCTGAGATTTAACAATAATGCAATAGGGAATCTTAGCAAAAGGCATTAGTAAGTACTAAAGCTTGATTTTTTTTTCAAGCAAAAAGATTAGACATCGAATGATCTGCCATTGTCCTCATATTTAATGTGTCTGTGCATGTGTATCTGTGTGCCTCTGTCTGCGTGTGGATCAGGTCTATGAATCAGGATAGACATAGACTGCAGGTGCCTTCACTCACTCTGAACTGCAGGTCAAGCCAGGGGGTCTCCCTCCTTTGGAGTTCCCAGGAAAAATACAATGCAGTGCCCTTAGTAACACTCTACATCGCATAGCTAGTTCTCTTCTTTATATAAATCCTAAAAATTGAGATCAGAAAAATCTAGGTGAAGATTCTAAACAATGATTTTCCCTTAAAGAATCAATGATAATAATAAATATTTTCCACTAAAACCGTGCCAAAGGGAACTTTATTGGCCAAAAATGGCTCCTCACTACTGATATGGGAAAACTATGATAATCTCATTATTTATGTCTTCCAATGGTTGTGTGGCCCAGGGCCGAAACAGGGCAGGAATATTGTCAAAAATTTTATCTTATTTGTACTAAAAACAGACTAGCTTAAAGTGCAATATCCTCTCCCAAAAAGCATTGCCTTAAATTCATTTAGAACGGGAGACTTTGACATGATACTTATTCATTCACTCAGCATATATTAATGGTGTGGCTACTAGGTACCAAGCACTGTCCTAGGTATGATGAACAAGACAAAGTACTCCTAATCTATCTATGAGGTAGAAAAGCCTGGTAGCATTATCCTCATTTACAGATGGCATAAATAAGACTGAAGGAAACTGTAAGTCAACAATAAAACAGTAGGTACAGAATATGTCAGCAGGCCCTCTGCCATAAGTCTTCTGCCTACCTGTGGCATGCCCTGCATACCCAGAAGCCATGGGAGATAAGGCCTAGGTCAGTAGCATAGGTGAGCAAAGGAGGAAATGACAGAGCTGGCCAGAACCCACTCATCCAAGTCCCAAAGTGAGAAGAATAACACAATGGCCCCAAGGAAGCCAGAAATAAAGACTCTTGAGAGGACTATAACCCCAAATCCAAATGCACCAAAATCCAAACCTAGATTATTTTTAAATCATTTCCTGAAGTGAATAAGGTAGTAAAACCCACCTCTTGTTTCTATATTTATTATGGTTTTCTTGAAGAGCTGTCTTCTTTTTGAGAAGGGTCTTCTCCTGGAAAATAGGCAATAACCCCCAAATCAACTTTGACTTCTCAGAGTGCCTTTTTTTATCTGGCCAAGGACCTCAGAACATTTTGTGAGAGTACCATATTTCCAATGAGCAGTAGTTAGATAAATGTTTCCACAGACTCTTGGAATTTCCTGAAGAAAGATAAAGATAATGAAGAGGTCACCAAAAGCCACAGACGCTTTTGTGTGTAAAGTCTGTATTCATGCATATTTTAAAGACAGGTATGGTAAGAACTAGAGATGTTACAGTTCTGTAAGCTTTTGGCTCCCAAGAGATTGAGACCAGCCAAAAATGCAGGTAAATAAAATACCAGCTGAAAACTCCTCTACAAGAATGCTTCAGAATATCACACCTGGATTTTGGCTCCAGGCCACCACAAACAGAGTATGTGGGCTTACTGGCCTTGGAACAAGAATATCTGTGGGAGAAATCAGAGGAGTAGATGGCTTAGGGGCCTGGTAATGGGATATGTTTTGCCTCTTATCTTCTGGCTCAAATTCAGCCCAGGTGGAAAGAGACTAAAAATGGCTGCCTTATTGTGGCCTCTGGGCTTAGAAGTTTCCACTCAGGTCCTGATAAACAAGAATCCACCTCCCACAAACAAAAGACCCAAAAGAGAAGCTGGAGCAAATTTCTAACAGATCTGCCAAGAACTCAATGGGCCAGAAAAAGGGAAAAAATAATAATAAAACCAAAAGAAAAAAATTAGGAGAAAGCCTCCTCACCTTAACAGGTGGTTAGAAACTGGCACAAAGGCTCTTCTTGAGGTAAGCCCACAAAGACTTTTGTAAAGAAGCAGTCAGTAGAAGCATGAGAAAATCACTTACTAGATTACAATGTAGGGGACAACGTTTCAGCCTCAAGTAACTCCCAGGCAGAAGAGGCGAGACACCGATTTAACTAAATACCTAATACACGAATGTTTGAAGTCATCTAGTCATCTTGCCCACAGACCTGTCCTTCATTTCTAACTTCCTGGGCTACAACCATCCTTCCAGGCCAGGGTGTCTCAACTTTGGCACTATTGCCATTTTAAGCCAGATGATTCTTTGTGGCTATTCTGTGCATGTAGGATATTGAGCAGCATCCCTGCCTTCTACTCACTAGATGCCAGTAGAACCACACACCCAATTTGTGACAACCCAGAATGTCTTCAGACATTGTCAAATGACCCCTGGTTGAGAACCCTGCTCCGGGCTGAGACACCACATATGGTAGTAAGAAGGGCATCAGCTCTGGAATTGGCAGATCTAAGTATAAGAACTACTCTCACTTCCTGTGTGACCTTGGGCAAGTTACTGACCACTTTGAGACTCCATGTCCTTATGCCTGCCACTACTACCCTATTAGGGTATTAGGGTTAAATGAGACACAGCCCGACACATGATGGGTGTTCAATTTCTGCATTTCTTCCCTCTTGCTCTCCAAGGCTCTCTCAACTTAGAAACATCTCTCATATAATTCTAACCTCTCTCCCACTCCTACTCTGACAAATTTTCTAATTCTTCCTCTGGCCTTCCCACATGGGACAAACACTGAACTGAAATCAAGACTTGCCTTAGCTTTACATTTACGGCTACATAAACCTGGACCTTTTGGTTTCTCAGGTATTAAATCAGCATCATCATATCTAAAAAGCTGTGTGAGGCCACTACTCTGTTCAGAAGCCTGACCTGGCTCACTATTACTTTGTGAGCCATGGAAAACATGGGATTGCAAGCTCTCTTTCCTTTGCTCAACCAAATTAATATCTTATTAAATTGATTCTCAAACATGACTATGCATTAAGATGTCTTGTCAAGATTTTCAAAACACAGAGACTCAGTCCCACCCTCAGAGAGTCTTATTTAATAGATCTAGGGTGGAACTCTAACAGCTGTGGCTTTTTAAACTTCTCAGGTGATGCTGATACTTGGCCAGAGTTGAGATCTACAGTCCTGGACTGGAATCCAGTTAAGCACACCTGGTTGCCATCCCTAATTTGTGACTAATTACCTCCCACCTCCACACAAATTGTTTACCCGATCTGGATTGCTTCCTCCACTTTCCTCAGCTAATCCATGGGTTTCCCCTTTTTCAGAATTAATTCCCTTTAGGAAGCTTCCCACTTTCCACTGGTAATGGGACTTGATCACCCAAGAAAATTCTTAGCAAATACATAAAATCCGATGCTTAGAAAATGAAGATTATTTTCAAACCAAAATTACCCAGCATTTAAGCAGCATTGTACTTCACATGACAGATTCCAGAAGGACTTCTGAAAAGGATATCACGAATAAGAACATGAGTTTGACCTCTTCTTGTTCAATTGCCATCAAAGATAGTTTATGAGTCATACAAGAAGGACCAAGTTGTCAGAGATACAGAAAACTCTACAATTCATCTTCATCAACACACCTTGCTTGCCAGACTTGGCTCTAGACATCTTTTAAAGGTTTCTAAAATTCAAACTGACCATTAAAGATTGATTTACTATTCTGAGAAACATTCAAAAATTGTACTGGAAGCTCGGAAGACAATTTCAAAAACATTTTGAGCAATAGCAGTGTTCTTGGAATATATGTGTTGTCTTCCAAGTTGCTTACCTGAGTGAAAACACTCATTTGAATAAATTATCATATGTTTGCTGTGAAAAGTATTGGCACTATTTAATCATTATTCAGTCTTGTTACTACAAGTTTAATTACTATTGCTAGCATGAAAGCTCTTTGATTAGATCAACAGTCCTCAACTGACGGTGATTTTTGCCCCCCAGAGGATATTTGGCAGTTGGTTGTCAAGCTGGGGCTATTGGCATGTAGTGGGGAGAGGCCAGGGATGGTGCTCAACATTTGACAATGCACAGGACAGCACCCTTCCCCCTCACCCCAACAAAGAATTCTCTGGCCAAAAATGTTAATAGCACCACTGTTGAAAACCCTGGATTAGATGCTTCTATGGCTCTGTGGCATGTGTTCTTGTGTGTTTCAATCTGTCTCTTCTCACTTTAGTAAAATTTCTTCTTTATCATACAGCTCATTGAAAAACTATATACATAAAGGTGATGGGGGGAAATTCAATTTACTCAGCTATTAATTTTTTTCCCCTGATAATGGAAAATCCCCCATTAAGCAGAGGTCATTGTCCCAAGAAGGTGTGACAGACAACAGCATAATGTTGCAATTGGGAGTGTGGATTCTGGAGCCAGCCTGCCTGGGTACAAATCTCAGCTTTGTCATTTACTACCTATGTGGCTTGGGGCAATTTATGTAATCCCCTCAAGCCTCAATTTCTTTATCTGTAAAATGGGACTAATACTCTCTCATCTCATATTATTTTTGTGAAGATAAAATACATTGTAAAGTGCTTAGAACAGTGCCTGGCATATAAGAAGTGCTTCATAATTGTTAGTTACCACTATTATTATTATTATTATCATTTTAAGTCAATTTCATTGCAAAGATTAAAGTACTATACATTTGCAGAGAGTGCAAAGTGAATTAAACTCATGATGAGATTTCAAAAAGTATTGGTGCAATGGCCCTCACATTTGACTGACAGAATCACACAGGAAGTTTTTTTAAGTCAATGCCACTATAATGTAAACTATAATCCACACTTAGTGGAAATGCTCCAATGTGTGTTCATCAATTGTAACAAATGTACCACACTAATGAAAGATGTTGTTAATGGGAGAAAGTGTGGGAGGGGTAGGGAGTGGGGCATACAGGAATCCCATACATTTTTTATGTAACATTTACGTAATCTAAGTATCTTTTTAAAAATAAAAAAATGAAAAGTAAAAATTTTAAATAAAGAAAAAAAAAAGTCAATGCCCAGGCTATAACCAGACCAATTAAATCAGAATTTCTGGGGATGGGACTGAGTTATTAAAAAATTTTTAAAAGCTCTCCGAGTGATTTCAATGAGTAGCCTAGGTTGAGTTAGAAACACTGCATTAATATTATTAAGAAAGTATAACTCTAAGTGAGATGATAAAAAAAGGTTATATTAAGAAAAGGAATAAAAGTTTCTGGAAGAAGTAAGAGGTGGTGAATAATCTTTGAGTTGATGAATAAGTTCATATTAATAGAGATACAGAGATAAATACACAACAGTTTCTATCCTTTAAAGAATGTACAATCCCTTTACCAATAAAATATACAAGGTGATATGGGAACAGGAAAGAAAAAGCACTGAAATACAGCTTTGTGGGAAAGTGACTGCAAAGCAAGGTATATAGAGTTGAGTGAACAAAGAAAACTCTGCGGAAAGTTGGGGATGTAAAAATGTCCAAGACAGAGAGTTTAAGGCTAGAATAAAATATCTGTCACCCAGGATATGGTGACAAGATTTTCAAAATTAAAAAGCAGTCTATCTAACAGTTCAACAAGGAGTACTAAGTAACCAAAGAAAAGCTATTTGTTGTTAATATTTTTTAAAAGGTTAATTTTTTTTTTTAGTAGGTACCTGGGAATGAACCCAGGACCTCTTACATGGGAAGCAGGTGCTCAACCACTGAGCTACATCCACCCCCAAAAGATTAATTTCATATGTGACCCTGGACTGGATCTAATAATGGAGGAGAAAATGCCCAAAAGGAAATTATTGGCACAATTGAAAAAATTTGAATATAGATTGTATGCTTTTTATCAAATGCTAAATTTCTTGAACTTGATAACTATCAATTTCTTGAACTTGATAACTATAGTTAATTTCTTGAACTTGGTAACTATAGTTAACTATAGTTACATAAGTGAATATTCTTGTTCTTAGGAAATATATATGGAAGTATTAGGTGCTAAAACGGCATGATGTGTGCAATCTACTCTCAGATGTTTAGAAGATGAATGGATGGATAGATAGCAGATAGATATAGATAGCAGAGAGATTATAGATAAAAGAGAGAGAGAAAGAATGAGATAGCAAAAGGTGGCAAAATGTTATAAGTTGGTAAATCTGGATATTTGGGTAAAGGGTATATTGGAGTTCTATATACTGTGTATTGTTTTTGTAATATTTTTGCAACTTTCCTGAAAATTTGAAATTATTTCAAAATAAAAACGTGTTTGTTTTTTTTAATTAATTTCACAGAGATGAAGTACATTGTTTCCTCATCTCTACAAGTATAGCAAACCAAACATAACTTTAAAGCTAGTGATCTATACTGGGCCACATGTTTCAGAACATGCAGCCCACACCATACAGGATTACAATCCCCAAGGAAACCCACAGTTATCAGTTTAAAAGCAGACCACTAAATGACCCGTGTACAAGCAAATGAATCCATTAATGAAGAATGGACACTTTCTATTCTTACTGCTACAATGGAAGTACTAAATATCTAAAAGACTTATTAACATTCAGGGCCAGACTACCTTTTAAGAGAGAGAATATCAACAACAACAACAAAACCCTATTAAAAGAAATCTGTATCCCGTTAATGTGGATGCCAGTCTGAAACATTTTTAATTTTGCCTTCCACTTTAACTTAAAATAAAAACACGTGCAATCTTTGTTTGGTAACCATTAAAACAATTTTCCAGTTATACATTTGCTTCTCCAAAGGCCTATTAAACAGATCAAAACCTAACTACAGGAGAAAAGCTACCTCCGCTCATTGGAACCAGGCACGAGCCCTGACGTGGTGTTTTATTATTCTCCATGCGTCCCATTAGGAATCGATGTAACAGTGCTAGACCACCCCACAGGGTGGGGCGGAGCTGGAAGGGTAACAGCTGTGGCCTCGGCGCAGGAACCGCCGCACACTGTGAAATCCTCCGTGGCTCTGGATCACAATTAGAGAAACACCTGTGCAAAGCAGGGTTTTTCCTGATCCCTTAGAAAGCCTTGTATTTTATGCGGGGCCAAGTTGTGTTTTTCTTAAGCCAGTTCCCTGCCACGGAATTTAGACCATCGTTCAACTGCTCGATTTCATCTGCCTAAAGCAATCCAGAGAGTACATGGGAGCTATATCAATGAGTCAGTTCATTCCTGCCTCACCCCCCCCCCACCCCGTTCCCTATGTGACTCCCTGGGCAAGATAACTTTTACAGGAATGAAAAAGAATGTCCTTTGTCGACAATATATAAAAGCTTTTCATGAAGTCAAATCTTCTGTAGCATTGATGGTATGGGGGAAGGATGGGGCAAGGGTGTGATTCCTCCATTTCTGCAGGACAGGATCTATTCCACAAACAAGATAGGCACAACTGTGTGCCCCAAAGGAAATGGTTGCCGAATGGAGTTGGTCACTTGTGTTGGAAAATTTCTGCAGTTTTTGCTTAAAAGGGGTCAGAAGAATGTCATTTTTGGACACTACTGGAAATGTGCTTAAGACAACTCTTAGAAGGTCCACAATAGAGACAGGAAATGTCAGAATCAAAATTTCAGGCTCAATTATTCATCTCATAAATAAATTTTGACGATGGGTCTGTCTTAGGAAAGTAAGGAAGTACAGTGTTTAGCAATTATGTAAACCCTGAAGACTTGGCTCCCTGAAACCATTTCTATTGGTCTTGGAAAGCTCTCTGGCTCCAAGTAGCTGACAACGTTTTATTATTATTATTATTATTATTATTATTAATAACACAAGCCTTTAAGACAGGTCTGAGCACTGCGAATGAGTAAAGAAAATCTGGCTAAATTCCATTTTCCAGTCTTACTAAGGACCAGTGGTTCCTGATTATCTACTTATATTTTGCTCTTGTGTCTTTCCTAGTAATAATAATTCATCATTCAATCCAAGTCAGGATGCTTGGTCCTTTGAGAAGGCATACAGAAATATTTGCACAAAAGAAAATCAGCTAAAATCTCAGTAGGTGATTAGTGTAATCATTGTTCTTCTGGCATTCGTAGCCACTGGGAGTACATACACAGAACAACTCATTGCTGTTTCACATCCATCATAAAGTATCAGGGCAAGGGTACATCCTACTGAGCCTTCTAATGAGGTTTCCAGTGCTCTCATTATTCTCAATTTCAATATTTACAAAAAGACTAAAATGTGTGAAGCCTTGTTAAAAATAAAAAATAAAAAACCACCTGCAAATGCTAAGCCCTGCCCTCTGGGGGCTTACATTTTTGAATTGGTAGACTACACTTGCACACAGCTAGCAATAAATGTGTTTAAATTAAATGTTTACTATGTGCTCAACATTGTGCTAGGCTCTGTAGGGATTTCAAAAGTATAAAACATGCCTGGTCCTCAAGGAGGATGCAATGACATTGGGAACAAGAAAAATGCTAGAAAGGACATCAGCAAGAACTGGAAGGATCAGAAAAAAAGTTCAAGAGGAGGTGTGCCTTTAGCTGGGTCTTAAAGGATGGGTAAGATTTGGGTGGAAGGAAGGCATGTAGGCAGGAGGCCAAGATAAACAAAATGAGTATGGCAGTCACATGGGATTCAAAAGGGTTTCCCTCTCCCCTCCCTTTTTCCTTTGGTCATATTAGATCCATCTGATGGAGACAAGGTTAGAATTATTTGAAAGAATTTTGCCTCATCTACATAGACTTCCTATGGAAATGGAGAAACAAGGGAGCCTTTGATTGGGAAACAGTGATAGCTCAGTGGATTGGAAATGTCTGTGTCTGGCACACACAAAAAAGTGGTTAGAGGGATTGTAATTACAATACAGTGTGGAAAGTGCTGCCATGGGAACATGGATTCGTAGGGCCAGGAAGATTCCCAGGAAGACATGACTTCTTTCACTCAGCTAGGTAACCAAACACACACACTTACACACACATACACACACACACTCAGAGACTCAGAGAAGAGATCTTGTTAAACTTGATTGCCAGTTATACAAACCATGAGAGTGCAGAGCCCACCAGGTGATGGCCGAGTTTCTCTTCCTTCTCTGATTCCATACTCTTCCATCCACGCACCCCATAATTCCACACTGACTCTCCTCATTGGCTTCACCCAAAACTCCATTCATGTTCAAGTATTTCTTGAGTTTATTACCTTGATTTAAATTTTAGACAGTCACGAAGAGATTGCACTGTAGAACACAGGACCTTCCATCATCCTGATGGGTCTACCTATAACTGTCTCTGCTGTCTTCCCCTCCAAGAAGTGAGCAAATTCTTCTTTCATCTAGCTGAAAACAGTTCCATCCATATCCTTAAAATTCCATTTTATACCCCAAGCACTTTCTCAATCAGGACATTTGCTCATCTATGTGAATTCTGGTGAGTGCAGTTTCTCTATCTTGTTAAAACTTCTCCTAATTGAGGATGAGATGAAATATTAGCAGTCTTCTACCAACAGCTTTTACCAACAAGTTCTCCTTCCAAAGAAAAGATAAAGCAAAAACAAAGCACACTGGTGACTTGGCACTCAATTCTTCTCCACTACTCTAACAGCCCATCCTTCTTCTAATAGCTTAGAGAAAGCCATTCTCTAAGGATCCCATTGGAATCTTGATTTTTTGAGGGTTCTCTCCCACTCAGCCCACAAGACAAGATCCTCTATCACAGTAAAGGTATATAAAGAACTTAGAGGGAACTCCATGAATGTAGCACTGTTGTTATGACAGTCAATAGCATAAGGGCTTAGAGGAGCCCCAGGAAGGAGTAGCACTCCCAAATAAATCTTGTGCCACATTTTCTTCACTCCCAGAGTCAGAGACCCTAGATCTCTGAGCCCTACCCAGGAAAGGGATATTGTTAATTGGGCGTCCTCCCTCTGCATCCCTTCCCTCTTGAACTTCATCTATATAAAAGAAAGGGTTAACTGTTTATATGAATTCCTTTGCTTATGGTGTGTGACTGTTTGATGTCCTTTTGTGAATCCCAAAAAAGATCATGTTTTTCAACTAATCCATCCATGTGGATGTAATCCCATTTCGTTTGCATTAAATCTGCTTAAGGGATCGTTGATTAGATCACTTGATTAGATCTCTTTAGGGCTTTTGATTATATCAGTGAGGCATGACTTAGGTCAGATCTCTGCCCTCTTGAAGGGTCTTATATAAACTGAGAAGACAGAGAGAGAAACAAGAGACACAGAAAAGAGAGCTCTGCCATTTTGACCTGCTCATGTGAGAGGACTCCAGGTTTGCCTAAAGCTGCAGAAAGACAGGGAAAACCCAAGAGGCTCAATGAGTTGAGGCCCAGAGAGATGCCTGATCATCCACAGCTGAGCTCCAGGAGAAACTAGAGAGAGACCGGTACACCTGCCATCTTTCCTCACCACTTGGCAGGACTCCAGGATCTCCTAGCAGCTGACCTTTGGTGAGGAGGCATCACTGATGATGCCTTGATTTGGACATTTTTCACAGCCTCAGAACTGTAAGCTTTTATGCCCAAATAAATCCACTTTGTGGAAGCTAACCCATTTCTGGTATTTTTTGCATTGGCAGCCTTTGGCAGTAGCTGGAGTGGTTCAACTCTCTGGCTTCTTTCCCATTTCCTGATCTTAACTTGGGAAAAGCAATATTTTTTTCCTCCTAGTAGGAGTTTGCCACAAAATGTATTTTCTCTCCATTAATAAAACCACACAGGATACCGAGCAGTCCTATGTATATTCTTAAGTCTGTCTCATATTGACAGAAGCTACCACCCATCTTTCTCATGATTCAGCATACACCTGGTTTCCTTCTAAAGTAGCCAATATTAGTGTTTCCCCCAGAAGCTATATTATCAATGTCATAGTGGTTTCCACAACTTTGGCCAAAAATTAAATGGAATTGCCAAAACCATCAAGAAAATCCCCCTACATTATGCATCCCACAATTTGGAAGTCATAGTCATAATAAGGATGTACTCCTGGTTCAGTTCTGTCCCTTAATTCAAATAATATTGGGCAAGACCTCAAATGAAACACAGATGTCAAATAAGGAACTTGGAGATCTGATTAAACTTGTGAAAAAAACAATTCCATAACATCATGAAAACCAGAATTCTCCCCACAATTCCCTGTATGTCAGGACTGGCTTCATTGGGCTTCTGCCTCTTCAGGAAGCCCAATCTGCCCACTAGTTTCTATAAAAACCTACTTACTCCCAAACATTTTTTTTCAGTTTAGAACCTTGAGGGAAATTTGGGGATATTTTCATGGAGAAGGATCATACTCCACTCCTCTCTACCTTTCTCTATTCTCCCTCCCTCCCTCTCTGCAGAAACAATCTTTCCCTTGTCCTCTATAGAACATTTTTGTCTGCAGTCAGGACCCCTGGCTGAAAGAAGAAAGTGAATTCAATATTAGACCTCTGATACTTAGAGATGATTGTGGGACAGCCAGATTGGGCTGTCTAGCTGCCAACTGAATGTCAGTTCAAAATCATTTTCAATATCTGCCTTCTTCCAGAAACTTTCCATGATCAATTATACCTTATTCATTGCACCAGATATCTTCTTAGTCCCGAATTCTTTTGTCCTCAGCTTGCCCTTTTTATTTTTAAATAGTCTCATTAATATTCTTCAGTTAATTTCATAAGTGTAGTTCTGCTATCACCAAGTAGATTATAAACTCAAAATTACCAACTGGGACTTTTTCTTTTTCATTCTCCCTATCATTTCTATTACCATAATGTGCTGCATTCAGTCAGTAAATGTTGTCAACTGGCTGACCTACTAACTAGAGAAGTCTGCTGTGTGTTGCATGTGATGTGCTTCAAGAATTCTGAAGTTGTAGGTTGAAGAAACACTTAAGAGAGGAAAGAGTTCTGTACTAAGAAGGTTTGGGTTCAGAAAAGGAAGGCTAAAGAGAAGACATCAAGGAGAGAAATAGAAGAGAGGAAAAAGAATGCAGAAGAATAGGCAGAAAAAAATGGGCCTCTTGCATAGGAAATGAGGACATGTGGTAGATTAGTGGGGAGAAACTGAGCCCCTCCAATGGAAGTACACAAGGGAGGAAGGAGGAAGTTTCCTGGCCCAAATACTTTCAGCTAGAACCAGTAAACAGAAGCCCTTGATTGGTCATTAAACTTGAATCTATCATGTTGAACCATATATATGACATTGCTGATATTCAACTGTTTTTCACTTATGAAAATAGCAATGACATAAAAATCAACCATACTTAAATAATCCAGCAATTCAGTGGATGATTACTCAACTTGAGGATGGTGGGAAGTAATTGTTTGAGACATGATTCATTTACTTACTTTTTTTCTTTGCAGTTTTAAGTTAATGAAAATACAATCAAAGTTTAAAGTTACCACTAAAACATAATCAAATTAACTATATTTTTCTTTATATCTTTAGTATTTATATGTGTGTATTCAAATGTATACTTTATATTAAATATGTATTTTTAATTATGAAACCAAATATACTATATGTCAGTCCAATTAATTTTCAAACAAGTAGCTATTAGGAGGACCAGAAAACTTGTTTTTTTTAATTTATATATATATATTCCACAATATACCCATAGTCTATGGAGTAGAATAGAAAAGATCCTGTCACCCAGCCTAAGCCAAGTAATATAACGACAACTGAGTGCTATGTCAGATATCTTTTCTAAAATGAAAATAAGGAGTCAGGAGTTGTAAAGACTAGCTGTAGGAAAACTAATAGTTGAACTCTATAATCGAATGGAAACACAACACTTATCAGAGGAAAATATTTCCCATGGAAGCATAGACATTATTATTCTTCAACACAGCTCATTAAAAGAATGGGATTCTGTGCCAGTGAGTATAAAGTATAATAATACTACGATATATATGGCTGGCTTGAGAATTTCTGTTTTGTAACTTTACTTGCTCCAAGAAATGACAAATTGAAGTTTAACAAATACAATAATTTTTAGTCTTTGTTTATTTCTTCTTTTTTTAAAAAAAAGAAAGAACAGAAACTTCACAGTTGGGAATAAAAAAGACCTTGTGGATATGGGTTTTACTGCAAGCTCTGCATCTGAGTTAAAGATGTTAATGCTGAATTCACCCACCAAGATCAAAACTACAAAACTCTTCCAGCTGCAGCATTTATGGCTCCAGGTTTTGTTTCAGAAAGTGGGAAATATGTTCCAGCATTATGATCTTATTTCTCTGTCTTGCCTGTTGCAAGCATAGACATAGTCTGCTCTTTTAATACTATGGAAATGTTCAGTTGGTATTGTTTTTCTCACAACTATGGAAATACCTGCTTCCAAATTAATTTATAATCTATTTTACACCTATGGCTGCAAGCCACAGTCTAGTTTATTTTTTTTTTAAGTATTTTGGTAAAGCATATAAGAAAGTTTATAATGTCTGCTTCTTCTCTTTTCTGTTCATTATGACATAATGTTGGCTTTTACACATTTCATTTTATGTCCAGCTTTTTTAAGATGTTAATAATATGTAAAGAAATGTGATATGTCAGATTATATGTAAAGCTTTTTCTGAGTCTTTCAAAACATATCCCAATGCAAATATTGTACACTACACATACTTTTCTTGAATCTTGGTTCCAATTTCTCTTAATTTCTCTTATTATTTGGCCAGACTAAACCATGCAGTTAAGTATCTCTGGAGTTGCTTTAACAAAGAAAGAAACCTGAATGTGCCCTTAATTTAACTAACTTCAAATATAAAGGATTTATTTCTGTAAAAATATTTATTTCCCCTTAGGTTTTACAGTAAGGTAAAAGGAAAAGGTGTTGAATATGTCCCAGATGATGCTATGGAAGATAGATTATGAAAAATCAATTTAACTGCTGTTTTCTTGGCTATACTTTATTCTATTTATCAATTTAGGGACACAGACTTTCATGACTGACTAAAACAATATTTAAGCCATGCTAAGTATTATACTGAGACTGGTATTGGGTGAAATATATTAATTTTTAAATTATTTTATGAAAATAATCATCCTGTCTCACAAGAAAGAAACACAAAACTGAATCAACTTTAGGCAAAAACAGGCAACTAAAATCAGTGGCATCATATGGTCCTCAAATGTCTCTCATTACTAGTTCAAGGATGGTGATATTATACTTACTAGATAGAGAAAAATAAAAAATGTTCAAGTTGAAAAATAGTTACTTCCTTTTAGTCTGAACTTTAGAAAGGAAAGAGCAGAGGAGAGGGTGGGAATAGACGAATTCACTTCATATAGCAAAACTTGAGCTTGCAAGTCTAGGTTAATATTATTCAACCGTTCCAGGCTCCCAAGCTGGGTATGAGTCGTAATTTAAGAGCATCAACACTAAAGATGAGTGCTTTCTCCTTTCCTTACTGAAACATGGTCTATGTAAAGTAAGGATAGAAACAAATATTTTCAGCCTCTAAGAACTGCCTGTGGCATAGTTATAAGATAGGGAACATTTGTTACAACCCTGCCATCATTTGGGGTGATTTTAATTCCCCTACAAGTTAATGAATAGGACAAAGAGGTAGTAAATTGATTTTCTAAATTGGTGCCTTAAGGGCTATTGACCAATGTTAATTCATTTTTTTCTTGCTAAACTTCCATGCAATAGAACACATATTGATTTTACAAGAGATTTTAAGTTTTATCTAATGTAAGATGTAGGTCACAATAATTTAAACGTCTCATTGAGTTATGCTGTTGCTTCACTCTTGTTTATCATACTAGCCTGCAAGTTTACACAAGAATGTCATCAGTGGAATGCCTTCTACAATTCACAGGCTAAGACTGATAATTCAACCCATGTGAGTCCTAGAACATTCTTTGCTTCCTTTGTCTATCTAAGTAAGCTTTTAAATTAAAAAGAAAAATATTCTAATGCAGAGGAAACAAATTACAAATACATTAGTAGCCTTGACTTTATATGAAGGGATTAGTAACATCACCCTGTAAAGTGATGAAAAGCCATTGCCTGAATGGGAAGCGATTCCCTTAAGATGACAGTATTCATCATCTATGTATTTACTTTTTGTTTTATGTATTATATTTGCTTACTGTTTTCCCCTCTCTAAAGAGCCTTCACTCCTTGCCACATTGGTGTTGCTCATGCTAGATTGTAAAACTTCAAGATCAGGGGCTACGGCATAGACAGACAAAACTGCTTGGCAGAAGGTGGATAAATGGGTTAGTTGCAAAATAAACACTTCTACATAGTCTTTATTACTCATAAGTACTTATGACTTGGGGCACTATCATTTTAATAGTTCATTTGGTGTTTAGAGAAAAGTTAATTTTTCTTTGGTTACCCATATGTGGGTCACAATATGGCTCATTGCTCTTTCAGTCAGCAATCTTCCAGACATTGCTTTGCAGAATGTCTTAAGATATTCTTAGAGATGATTAAGTCTGTGCATACAGGAAGACACTATTCATGAGCTATACCTTTCAGTTATCACTAATACAGAACATCCTGAAGGACCAAGTTCCTTTCCTGCCCTTCCTCCCTCCTAACACTGATGACCGTGAAAACTGCCCTTTCCTCTCTGGGACTTCCTCCAGCTCCCAGGAATCCTAAAAATGAATGTCCTCCAGGGTATACTCCTCAGGCTTTCATCCTTCCTCCTTCTTTAAGGGACCTCCCAAAATCAAAGCTTCAATTTCCACAGCTATGCTGGTAGCTCCTAAATCTGTATTTCAAATTCTAACAAACCATAAGAATTCTTGAGCTATATTTTCCAGCAAATATTACCACTGATGTGTGCGACACCCTCTCCCTGACAACCACCTCCTTTCCATCCTCCACTTCAATTGTTTATCACTGTAGCCCCTTGCCTGTCCCAACTCATTATTCCCCTTCTCTGCTTAGTTTTCTTCAAAGAATGTAGCACCAGCTACAATGTTATATATTTTACTTGTTAATGTTTTTTAATGTTTCTCTCCAACTTGAATGTAGACTCCACAAGATCAGGAAGTTTTCAATTATTGTTCATTATTTCCCAGTTCCTAGAACATAGTAGATACTCAATAAATGTTTCTCATCAAAGTGAAAGAATAAATGGATAAAGAATAAAGTCATAATGCTCCAAGACCCCCAGACCAGAAAAATTAAAATTGTATTTGAATCTAGTCTCACATCTGTCCTGCACATCTAATCAAAGTCCTATGACTCATCCTTTCAACATTTCCTCTCCACCAAGCTGAAACCCTAAACACCTCATATATGGATTTAAACAAAAGTCTCCAGGGGCTCTCTGCTTCAATTACTTCCTCCAGATGAATCTTTCTAAAACCCTAGTTTTCACCACTATACAAAATCTACCTGTTACCTTTTGTAAATTACATACAAACTCATTGATCTAACTCAGGGGTTCTTAACATTTTTTTTCCACAGACACCTTTCCCAGTCAGGTTAAAACCATGGGCACCTTACTAAGCTGACACTATGCTGTGTATTATTTAATAAATATGTCACACCCACACCAACATGTACCTATAAGAATATTTTTTGAATTTCAATTCAAGCTCATGGACCCCTTGTTAAGAACCCCTGATCTAAAACCTTCCAAAACCTGGCCCCATTTTACAGATGCATTCTAATTCCCAATTACTACTTGTGGCAGTTTGAGATCATTCATGAATCCCAAAAAAAAAGAAAGATTATGTTTGTAAACTAATCTGTTCCTCTGGGTGTGATACCCTTTGATTGTATTAAACTGAAGGAGCTTTCCCAGTTTTTTCGCTGTGGTTTCAACCTTGTACCCACATGTATTAAAGTCTGGTAGTGTGATACCTCTGATTTCGTTTTACTTTTTCAATGTATCTTTTGCTATTCAGGACCCCTTGCCTTCCAAATAAATTTCAGAGTTAGCTTTTCCAATTCAGTAAAAATAAAATAAAATTTAAAAAATTCAGTGAGGGATCTCTGGTTAAGTTTACTTGATAAAATCAATTTAGGACTTCTGATTGGGCAAATCAGTAAGGCATAACTCAGGTTGAATCCCTGCCCCCTTTGTGGGCTGATATAAATGGACACCCACTCAAGAAGACACACGGGAAGAGAGAGAGTTCTGTCATTTTTTATCCTGGGGCCCCAAGGAAAGATGAGCTATTTGCCTTACAGCTTACAGCTGGCCTTGGGAAGAGAGCCGAGACTGATATAGGAAGCCCTGAGAGACAAGCCCTATGCCAGCCTGCAGCTGATATTGGGAAGAAGCTAGGCTCGTGGAGCCTCAAGAGGAAGAGGAAGACCAGCGAGGAAGGTTGAAACCCAGCAGAGATCGCCTGCCATCTTGCTTAAACACATGGCAGCTGACTTTGGTAAGAAAGTACCTCTTATGGAACCTTGAGTTGGACTTTCCACAGCCTTGGAACTGTAAGCTTTTACCCCAAATAAATACCTTTTATAAAAGCCAACAGATTCCTGGTACTTTGCTTTGGCACCCCTTTGGCAAACTAATATACAACTCATCACTCTTCTGTCTCTTCCACTTAGGCAGAACTTCTGACTAGCCCCATAATATACAATATTCATTCCTACCTCTATGCCTTTACTTAGGATATTTCCACTGACTAAAATGTCCTTCCTTATCTCCATCTATTCAAATCCTATATATTTTCTGGATCTAATTACCAGCTACGTTCCCCTGAACTCCTTGAAACCTTCACCAAAAACCACAGGCCATATTGACTCCTGATTTTTCTGGTCTCTGGAAATACATATGTGAACCTCACAATCACTCCATTTGCCAATTTTTGTCATGGCTTCTTTCTTCGTGTGTGTATCGGGGCTGAGGATTAAAGGAAGGACCTCGTATGTGGGAAGCCAGCGCTCAATCACTGAGCCACATCAGCTTCCCTGAGTTCATTTTTTCATTTGTTTTGCTTGTTGTTTGTTTTTTTGTTTTTTTCAGGAGGCACTGAGAAGCGAACCCAGGAGCTCACATGTGGGAGGCAGGAGCTCAACTGCTTGATCCACATCTGCTCACCATGGCTTTATCTTGATCTCCAATAAAATGTCAAGCAAATAAAGCTGAAGCTTTCTCATGGCCAGTCATAGGTCAGTGCTGTATCTAACAGAAACATAAGTCCACAATTCAAAAATACACTTAAAAATACCTTAGAGGAGCAGATGTAGCTCAGTGGGTGAGCACCTGCTTCCCATGTATGGGGTCCTGGGTTCAATCCCTGGTACCACCTAGAAAAAAAAAATACATTAAATTTTTACTGAGATCTTTCAAAGAAACACAGTGACTATCCTAGAGATCTTCCTTGTCCATCATTATCTCTGAAATCTTTGTAACAGTTGCTTAACTATTACTCCTCTTTCCCTCTCACTTATACTATGTACCCTTAAACCTCTAGTCCAGGGGTTCTTAACCTTTTTTGTTCCATGGACCCCTTTGCCAGTCAGGTGAAAACCACGATCCCTTACTAAGTCAACACTGTCCTGTGTATTATTTAATAAATATTTCATACCCGCACCAACATGTCCCACAAGAAAAATGTTTTCTTTTATCTCAATTCAAGCTCACAGACCCCTTGTTAAGAACCTCTGCTCTAGTCCATACTGTTTTCTATCTCTCTCGTTATTCCCTACCTCTCAACACTGAATCTATTATTTTTCCAGAAAAGCTCTCTGCCCTTTCTCTTGTATGTCAATTTAGACTTCCAAAAGTATATCCAAGACATTCACCAGAACAAAATCCCAGACCCTGGCATTGTTCAACCAAAGAGAACCCTTCCTTCTTAGAAGGTAGACAAAGTGGGAAAGGCTATCAGTAATCACCAGATTAATTTTTGTTGCTCCTGTTATACTTTCTCCCTGGTTAAACTTTGGTGGGTCTCTCCATAGAAGGATATATACTACTTGTTATGCCAAGGGAATTTCCCATGACACACCAAATCTCTCCTACCTTTCTCCTTCTCCAATGGTGTTAGAACGTTGGTTTTAAGGGCAAGCATAATTATCAAATGGATTGAGCCAGCGATTGGACTCTGTAACCTGAAGCTTCAGCAGCTGTTCCTCTACCATCAGAAAAGCAGTAATTTCCATGCCTCTGAGTTCCATACCATGAGTAGGAGAATATCAGAGGAGTTCCCTGCTTACGTCAGCCCATTCCTCTAGATACTGTGTCCTCTGCCAGAAAGAGGTAATCTGGTCACCCTGTTGCTTTTCTCACAGTTCTGTCGTGCTGCTGAATGTGGCATTGGGGACTCCTCAGGACACTTCAGTTCTACATAGCCCAACCCCTGGAGACATCCACCAGAGGAAACATCCACAGCAGCAGACCAAGAGAGAAAGAAAATGAGCAGACCAATGTGGTAAATGGAAAGGCTGTTTTTATGAGTATGCAGAGCACACCCCTAGACACTTTCTATAATATTAAGGGTGATTTTAAAAGATGCAAGGTTCTAGTAATGGAGGCAGAGTGAGTACTGAGCTAGAAATTCAATGATACTGTTTATATGATTCCTGTTTTATTCCTTAGCTGTGCAACTGGCAAAAGGAGAATTATGTGAAAAATGGAATAGCAACATTTCCCTCAAAGGGCTCCTGTAGAAATTATTACATAATGTGCAGAAAATATGAGCATAGGACTTGGCACATAGTAGGAGCACAACAACTGTTAACCTCTCTCTCTTCTCCTTCCCAAACCTTCAAGAAAAGGCTCCATATCTTCTAAGGATTTATTTATTCAAAAAATATTTGCCAGGCATTGTATTAGTCTGGATTCTCCAGAAAAACAGAACCAAGAGGATATATATTTACAGGTTATGATGCCTAATTGTTTGGTCAAGGAAGCATTGGCCTGATTGTTACTGTGAGGATATTTTGTGGATTTAAATAATCAGTCAATTGATTGCATCTATGGTTGAATTTCATCTATTAATACAATCAACTGAGGAGATTGCCTTCAACAATGAGAGAAGTCTTATCCAATCAGTTGAAGGCCTTAAAGGAAGAACTGATTATTTCTGCAGTCAGAAGGAAGAATTTACATCTATACTGCAGCCAGCCAGCTCCTTCTGGGGAATTCACCAAAAACCTTCATCAGAGTTCCCAGCTTGTGGCCTGCCCTATAGAATTCAGACTGCCCACAGTCACATGAGCCAATTCTTATCATGAATTTCATTATATTTAATATTTACATTATATATATATATATATGTTTCCCTAGAGAACACTGACTAATACAAGTATTTACTAGGCAGTGGAAATACAGTAAATAGGACAGAAGTAACTCTACCTCTTACCAAAGAGTTGGGCACAGAGCAGGTGCTTAAAAAACCAATCCCTAGAAGTCCCAACTCAGACAACCCTCCACTGGAATCCTCATATTCCAGAGAGCTCTAACCAGGATTTACTGTCACATGAAGTAGTTAATGTTGACTTTATGTTTAATGATAACCAAGATATGGAAATAAAAATAGGTGTCATAGAGAAAAAGAAATGTATGAGAGACTTCACTTGAAAACCAATTGCTAAAATGTCTATCCAAACCAATAGGAAGAAAATTCCAGGAGGGGTAACATCAACCTTCTACTGTACCAGACTATGCCATAGTCCATTACAAAATAAAGTGGGAAAGAGGCAAATGAAAGTTTTCACTGCTGAGATTTTTCATAGCTATGTGAATATCATTCAGGTCATACAAGTTAATTTCCATCATAGCTGATAATAAGTTTTGTAAGGGGCCAGTTTACAATTGGATTCCATTTAAACAAAGGATATTGAATAAAATGAATCTTTAAATTTTAAAATATACCTCTTTTTAAAATATACCAACATATTACTATAGTAAATTATGATTTTTTTGTCTTTTTTAACTTTATTTTTAAAGAAGTTTTAGATTACAGAAAAATTACATCAAAAATGTAGGGGATTCCATATACCCTACCCTCTCCCCCTCTCACATTTTCCCCTAGTAATATCATCTTGCTTTAGTGTGGTACATTTGTTACAACTGATGAACAAATACTGAAGCATTGCTACTAACCATGGTCTATAGTTTACGTTATGGTTTACACTTTGCACTGTACAATTTTATAGGTTTTGACCAAATGTATAGTGGCCTGTAGCCATCATTGTAATATCATGCAGAACAATTCCAAAGCCCTAAAAATGTCCTGTGTTCTAACCATTCTTCTTTCCACCACCCCCCAGAACCTCTGGTAACCACTATCTTCATATCGATGTTACCAGTTCTTCCATTACCACAATAATAATAAGTCCACTTTGGTCTATGGTTGCATTCTCCCCGTATGTTTGTTCATTCCTCAATCTTGAGGCTTTTGGGATGGTGATGCCCACTCTGCTTCAGATTGAGATGGACCTTAGATCTTATGGAACAGATGGAAGGAACTGTTTTGCTTGCAGTTGTAGATATTCTTTACTTTTTGTGATGAGGGTTGTCCATCATCATCATTTTGTTAGTTGTCCTGGGCAAGTCCAATGAACTGGAGAGTAGGTGTTGACTGCAACTCTGCTGAGATTCAAGGCTCAACCAGCTTATGAACAGATGGAAGATTTAAGTCTTTGGGACATGTATTTAATGGGTATAGTGCTAATTATAGGTTCAAATAAAAGGGGTAAAAGAATCATGTGTGGGAAATGATAATGAGTCTAACTCTGTTACATTGGGGAAATAGGTTATCATGTATTCCAATGTAAGGCCCACGGATAGGGTGCTGATTTTATAGGGTTGTGTGCCTTGCCTATAGTGTCCAGATGTCTCTAGAGCCTTCAGGAGCACCCCTGTTTGAGAATTTGTTTACTGTGGCAGTTAGTGACGTCTGCCTGGGATGTGCATAAGCGTAACCTCTGGAATGACCTCCCAACTCACTCTGAAATCTCTTAGCCATAAAACTCTTTTGTATTTACTTTTTCCCCTTTTGGGTCAAGGTCTTTTTCCAAATGTATTTCTGGTTGGTGCTTGGTAAGAATCCCTCTGTGCCAGCGAGGCTCAACCCCAGGAGTCTTGTCCAATGCCGAGAGGAAGGTATTGAGTTTATTTGCTGAGTTTGGCTTAGAGAGGGGCCACATTTGAGTAACAAGAAGGTTTTCAGGAGGTAACTCTTAGGCAATAGATGTTATTAATCTAAGATTCAATTTTACAAGAATAAAGTTAATAAGTATAAGCATTAATATTGAGGGCTTGTCATATTGGTCTGTTTTCTTTTATTAGGCACTGCCTATATATTCTAGAGATTCTTGCCACTCTATTAGAGAATGGAGCAGGACTCCCCAAGATGGGGATTTAATATTTTATGGGTTAGTGTGTAAGTCTCCACCTACTGGGATAACACCCTATGACCACATGAACACATTCATATTCCATAGAAGCATGCCCAGGTCCAATCTTCACCACACATTCTCCCACCACCACCACCCTGCACTGGTGACCCACCCCTGCCATAGTTGCCAAAAGAACATACCCACAATTGTAAATTATGATTTTTAAGCTCTTAAAATCTGTTTGGCACAGGAGGGCCCATAATACAGACCAGGTCTTGTGTCTCACATTCCAAGAAAACATTTTCAGTCAATAAACACATATTATGTGCCTGCTTACCACTTAATAGCTACCATTCTATTCTTTGGAGAGATAATGGTGACTGAGACAAAATGTCATATGATGTGTAGTTAGTAGGCTAGTGTGAGAATAAGGGATTGTGAGAAAATGATGGCGTAGGAAGCTCCAGGAATCAGGCCTTCCACCAGAACAACTATTAAATAGGCAGGAACTGTCTAAGTCAACTATTTCAAAACTCCACAGTCCAGTGGAACACTGTATAGCATCCAGGGAAGAGCAGGAGGAAAAAGCTGGTAAATTACAGTAATATCAGTAAATTGTTCTCTCTGCATTGTAGTTACCAGCACCCATTCCCCCACTCTTACAGCAGGTTGCAGGGGGGTGAGGGGGATGGGGAGAAAGGGTCTCAGGCCCTGGCATAGTTTGCTGGCACCGGAAAGGGACATAAAAATCCACTTCCTCAAGGCCTGGGGTGGGCAAGGCCAATTGATTATCACAGCTTTTGATTAGAAACTTTGGGTTGCTGGGGTCCTGGCTCTGAGGATGGCCATTGTTAGAACCTACCCCTACAAAGACAGTGGAGGAGACTTAAAGACAGTACACTTCCTCAGAGATGCTGGGGACAGTTGAAGAGCTGCATCTGTTGGGCAGGTCTAGAAAGCACAGCTTTGGGGAGCTGTGGAAGAAGGTCCTGGCACCCTTCCTGGCTTCTCCCTTCCCTCATCCCCTCTTCAGGGCAGTTTGGAGCCAGTCTGTGCCCCCTTTGTGGGTGCATGGCCTGTTCCAGATGGGAAAGACTGACTTGAGAAACTCTGCTCCAGTGTGCCCAACCACCCTCCCAGAATTTGCCCTCCAGGCAAAAACAGCTTAAGACAACGAAAATGGTATAAGAAATAATTGAGACAGAGGCCTGGGGTAAAGGCTTATTTGCTTTAAATCTAGCCATGCAACACCCCCAAAGAAGGAGAAGATCTCTCTCCTGGGAAGTAGAGGGGGCATTCAAACTCCTGTAAATAGGGGAATACCTAAGCAACTAGTAAGCACAAACCCAGGACAAGACACAGGCCCGGAAAAGACAGGGAGAACCCTGCACTTTGCATTCACCTTGAGTAGACCTTCCTGATAGGAGGGCTGTCACTCAAGAAAATCTTTGTCATATCACTAGCTGATTACAAAATTAAGAAACAGACATCTCAAAGATAAATCCCAGAGTTAAGATTTTAAAATATTAAAATGAACAGGGTACAACAAAAGATTACAAGACAAACAAAGAAACAGTAAATGATGAACCATCCAAAGGAAGAGGATAAAAATCCAGAAAACATCAATAAAGAAGACCAGATTATGGACATATCAGAAAAAGTCTTTTAAAAAGGCTGTATGAAAAAAAATATAAAGAAAGAACTAAAGGTTATGAGGAAAACAATGAGCAACATAAGAATCTTAGTAAAGAGATGGAAATTTTTAGAAGGAACAAAACAGAACTACTGGAGTTGAAGGCTACAATAACTAAAATGAAAAATTGAATCTGGCAAAAGAAAGAATCAGCAAATGCAAAGACAAGAAAATTGAAATGAGTTAGGTTGAGGAGCAGAAAGATAAAAGAATTATAAAAACCAAAAATAGCCTAAGAGACCTCTGAGACACCATCAAGCATACCAATATACCCATTATAGGAGTCCCAGAAGGAGAAGAAAGAGAGGGAGGGGCAGAAGAAATATTCCAAGAAATAATGACAGAAAACTTCCCAAACTTAGCAAAAAACATGGATATGCACATCGAAGAAGCTCAGAGAATACCAAATAGTAGGCTAGTGTGGAGAAAGATTTTAAAAATATATTAACAATGTGACCCAAATTCTGATAAAGGGGTGGGCAACAATAGAACAATAAATCTTCCTGGGGGTGGGGAAGAGATCAAAGTTTCCCAAGGAGTGTTTCTTAAATTATGTTCTAAAGAATAAATAGTAGTTTGTCAGACGGATGTGGAAAGAGCTAAGAAACTGAGGGGGCACCCCAGTTATGGCAAAGAAATACGGGAGTTGGCAGGCGCTGGGAGCTACACATAGTAGCTGTGTGTGTTGATTCAAGGGGTGAGGGAGTATTTCAATAAGCACAATGAAACTCCTATCTTATTCACCATCATATTTCCAGAAGATGCCCAGGCATATAGTGGGTGTTCAATAAATATTTGTTAAATGAATAAGGTCTCACAGAGTAGACATGTCCCAAATTTTAAAGGGTTTTATATGTTGTGCTAAGTCTTAATTCTTTGCAGAAAACCCTGAAGGATTTTAAGGCAAGATAATGACATGATTAGATTTGGATTTTAGACACGTTTCCCCTAGCAGCTCTGCAGAAGATGAACTGGAAGAGGGTATGAGAAAATGCAGAAAGACCAGGTTGGAAATGACTGCAAAAAATGATGGGGACTCTAACAAGGCATAGCTGGGGCTTGGAGAGGAAAGAACAACTGGGAGAATCATTCAGGAAATAGAATTGATATTGCCACATAATTGTTTAGATATGGGGAGTGAAACAAAGAGGGCAGCCTAGAATAGTTCCCAGATGTCCGACTTCCACAACTGGCAGAATGCTGTTGCTGTTCAGCAATGTAAGTATGAACAAGTATCTTCTTTGAAACTGTTTATTAAAAGCACATTCACATGTATATAAAATAAAAATCTTGGACCAGATATGAAGATACATGTTGGAAAACCTGGGATTGTTTTCTGATTTATTTTTTCATTCAATAAAAGAATATTTAATGAGCACGCACACTGTGTCAGGCACTATACTAGGTGAGCATCAGGGATATAATTGCAGGGAAAAGACAAATGCGGCCCCTGACTTTATGGAGCTTACAGCCTTGTGTGGGAGATAGGCTATTAATTATATTACAGAGGAGAGAGAGAACAAATTATGTGAATCTTTGAAGGCCATGTTAAGGAAGTTTTCTTTTTCCTAAGAGATATGGAGGACTATGGAAATGTTTCTAGGGAGTGAAAGGAGGGGAGCAACCAAATAAGATATGCACTTGAAAAAGATCACTCTGGCTACTATGCAATGGATTTGGGTGCACTGTGGGCAGCAAACTAGTTAGGAGGCCCTTGCAGGGTTCAGGCTGGAGGCAACTGGACCTTAAATTCCCAAAAGCAGGGCTGACCAGTATGTCCATGTTGGTTGTTTATAGCCAGCTTCCATCTTCATAGGTCAGTGCTTTGTGTCATACCAATTATTAAATATGTTGACTATAACCCTTTTCTAGGAAAGTGGTAAAGACAGAGGGAAGTGGATGGATTCAAGAAATTTCTAGGAGGTAGAACTGATACCCTTTCAGCATGCTGCCAGGCTTTACCACTGGCCACCAGCTTCCTCTGGATGTTGCTGTGGTGGGGTGAGGGCACAGGAAGGAGGAGAGAGAGGAGACCCATTAGGCAGAGCAAAAAGGCCATGCTGGGAAATCCCACACCATTTCTTATTTCTATTCATCTCTATCTCCAGGTGTGACACCACTTATCCTTTGGTTTATAAATGAGAAAAATTATCCATTAAAAAGTAAATAATATTCCAATATTTGTTCCAATCTATCATGAAGCAAATGGTCATGTGCTTGTTTCCCCACATAAAAAATGTTAAAGGCTTGTTCAGTGATGCTATCAACACGTATTGCTCTTTGGCCAACATGACTAGACAAAAGCTGACTGTCCTGTCCAGATCCTTTGTTTCTCCTTTACCCTGACTTGTGTTCCTATTCACAGTAGCCAAAGCAAGCAGAGCAAGTGAAACTCGCCAATTTGTTGCTCATTAGCAGCTCAGATAAAAGGCTCAATTGATAGGGGGATAATTAAAGCTTTGTTCTAAGTGAGCTTATAGGATTATCTCTAAATTTTAGTTCTCCATGCCATCTTTGTCCTCAGCTGCCACACATAATCCTATGTTGGATAGAAGCAGGGCTTGGCAAGCAGGAAAATCGTGAATAACCAGTCAATATATTTGTTATTGAGCAGCTGCTTTTTGGAAGTCATTGCACTCCCTTTTATAAAGCAGATATGCTACTGTACCCTCAAGAAGCATATAGTCTTGCTAATAAAAAAAAACACAGAGCTACTAAGCAATATACAGTCTCCATCAAATGAAGCACAAGCAATAAATCTTTTGGGATCCTGAGAAGAAGGCCTCTGAATACAGGGAAGGAGCTGCCAGTGATGGGCAAGATGATGTAACAGGGAAGCTCCAGAGAGATATAGTGCAAGAATGGACAACAGAGGCTGGGGAGAGCAGAAATAGAGGAGGGAGCTTTGTGGCTTTGAGGGGTTTGAGATGATTCGGATGGTGTGTTGGGCTTGGTGGGGCGGGGTTGTTTGGTTTGATTTGTTTTGGTTTTCAGATATATTTTTATTTACTTAACTGGAATGTTTGGAGGGAAAGTAAGAAGTAGAAAGGAAAGTCTATATTTTCTACTCTGGCAGATATTTCAGAGTTTTAAGAAATATATTTCTAATCCCACCAAAGAGTTCTAATCAACTTTTGCTCCTGTTCAACATTTTTAAAGTCTATTAGAGGCTCTCAACAGTAATCTTTAATAGAGATAGTGGAGACAGAGTAGACATAATAGAATCTCAAGGAAAAGGCTCCCCCGCAGAATCTGTGTAGCTTCACTTTGAGAACCCCTGGATTAGAACATTTGTGAGAGACTGTTGTGGAGTGAAACCAATCAGAGATTCCTAAGGTATAAGATACCTTTGTTCTTTCTGTAGTTTGGAAGCTTAAAAGTGATGGAAGAGTAGACTATACCAAAAGCCCATTCCTAGGGGTCCTAGAAATTAACAAGCTTGGGGCATCACTGTCTACAGGCTCCCCCATCGAGAGAATTCTTGTGCAGCACCCAATAGCAAAAGCTTTGGGTGATCAATTTTGTTAGGAAGCTGGTCAATTGTGTAAGCATCAGAACTGGGACATAGCAAAAGCCCAGAACATGGTGGAGGCTCTATGGCCCCTGGGTATGACTTACCTAGTACATTCCAAGCTTGTCCAATTGTGATTCCAAGGCTTTAATTAAACATAGTGGCACTGAGGAAACCATGTGCCTTTCAAGGAGCAAATTTCCCTGGGGATGGCTTGTGACTTATTGAGGGAACAGTTTCGTCACTCAGGCAAGGAGCATCAGGGGTCTGGTCCTAGAGAGAACTCCCTGCCTATTACGAGGCAATGAATGGCATCTTGGTGGATCACAACTATTCTTCCTGCTCACAAGTTCCCTAATTCTTTGGCCAAGATATTTTGTTGGATGCTGTTTACTCTGGTCTCCCACTTCTCTTGTAACACCAAACCCAAGAAAATCTATACAACTACAAAGGAAGGAAAAAAGCATTGTGAGCTACAGTAGTCTGGAAAGTTTTTGTATTAAAATAATGTGAATAATAATAGCTATCATGTAATAAACATCAACAGTTGTGTTGTGCTGGTCATATCTCTGAGTTATCTACTTAAAATTTCAAAACTCTGAATTATAGTTTCTTCACAGCTACCAATAAGTAGCAAAGAGAGGACTCTGGTCCTAGCCTATCTGAATCTGACACCCACTCTTTCCACTGCACTCTCATGTTTCAGTTGAGGGGAACTGTTGAAGCATTTCGTATGACCCGATATAGAAAAGAGTGGGAAGAGGAGAGGAGGAATGGCAAAGGTGGCATAATGGAAAAGTACAAGACAAGTCCAGGTGAAGTGAAAACACAGACAATGTGCAGCTACAAGGTTCACTTGGCAGTTTTTGAGCATCCACAGTAAAGAGACGAGGACATCTAGGTCACCGTGTGAATGGACTGGTAGGCTTTAGGGAGATAAGGAAGAGTGGGAACATAACCAAGGCAGATACTAGCACAAAGAGAAGTTGGTGAGTGTCCCAGGGCTGGGTTCCAACATGACAGGCATACTTGGCTTGACAAACCGGAAAGTGCCTGAAAGAAGAAAGCCTGGATGGAGATGAAAGGAAAAAAAACAGACACACCCACCTGCTGGAAAACAGAAATGGACCGACAGCAACAGCAGCTGATACCTCACATTTTCAAACGGGCTGAGTTCTAACACAAAGGAGTGACAGATTGTCAGCAACTGTTTTCAAAAGAAAGACTGTGATCACAAGACCCAGGACATATCTGGATCTACACCACATGCCACTAGGGCCAGCAAAAAACGAAAAGCCTCTACCCCTAGAGGCTTAGTTAGGTTAAGGAGTTTATCTCTGAAAATTCTTGGTTTTTCATGCATTCTTGTGGTCTAGCATTGCCATATCTGAAAGAAACTTTTTTCATCTCCCATTTTCCTGATGAGGGAGATTAGTGATAGAGACATTGACCAGAGTAACACTAATTCTTCTAGGCACTGGCATTGGGCAGAATTGTGAAGGAGCCAAAGCTCAGCTTTGGAATCTGCCGTTCACCTCATCTCTGCCTCTCTTCTTCCTCTTGGTATTCTCAGCCTTCCCTCCCTCAAGTCCCTATCCTGTATTTTAAAGAGTTTTGTTTTCAAACGTCTCTCAAGTTATCATTTCAGTTATTCTAGAACGTCACCGGATGTAAGAATCACCTTGGCCCACCTATCTCCCCACCTGGAGATTCTGACCAAACAGGCCTGGAGGCGTCAAATAAGACAACAGTTTTAATAGACCCTCCAGACAATTGGGGTGGAGACAGTCCACAGTTGGAGAAACGCTGCATTTGCTAATAAAGAAAGCATTCATTAACAACAGCCAAGAGTCAACAGAGAGCTTTTGACTGGAAGTTAGTGGAGTTGAAGATATGCATCGCCATGGTGGAATGTTGACTAGAAAATGCTTATTTGACAGACAGAAAATCATCTCTGGTGCTCTCTCATTCAACATTATTCATCCCATAAACAAATGGGGTTCAACTCAAACCCATACATCTATTCACCTACATATATGGTTGATCCTTCTCCTTGCTCCCACTCAGCAGCTCTCATGACACTAATTCATATTTCTGCCTTGATTGTTAGGATTAATCCACAAAATTGTCTGAACATGTCCAAGCTATGTACCCAATAATCTAACTATGCAGAAAACAGAATTTATTAAGTTTAAATTTAAAGTTGTGACCATTTTTCTCCATCATAGTCAAAACCAAATATCAAAACCACATCAACACATAGTAAATGGCCATGCCTTTATTCTTCACAGGTTTAATTATTCTGCCTATAGCTTTATATTTTTGTTTTATTAATTTTATTTTGGGGTTTAGCAAATCCAAAATTATTAAGAAACAATACAAGATTTTACGCAGCCCTTGACCCTAAGACAGGGTCTCTATCGGAATTCTCAAGGCCTAAATTTCAAGAAGCTCCACTAGAGGGCATTTACCAGATTCTTGCAGGGTTAGAAGTAATCTGTCTGGACTACTCCCAAGTGGTTAATTTTCTTATTCAAACATCTCCCAGTCTTTGTGGGAGAAGAAGGGAAGCAAGGAGAGAGTTGTATGTTCCAAAAGGTGTATTCATAGCCCTACCAGTCATTGAGATAAGTACCATATTTCAAATATGGAAATTCTGGTTGTTTTCTCACTTGTAAAGGTCAAGTGTATGACATCTATATCACATTCTCCACTGAAGCAGAATGCCCTTTTTAAAAACTGTCACTACAAATACTGTATGATTATGCTATTATGGACTAAATATATTATGTAAACTCATAGAGTTAGTAACTGGAATATAGGTCACCAGAAAATAGAATGAGGGTAGAGAATAGAAAGCTGAGGGTTAATCTGTGCAAAATTCATAAAAAGGTTGTTTTTTATTGGATAGAAAAGGTGAAAGCATATCGCAGTGTTTGTAACTAGCAGTGCTATCATATGGGTATGACAGTGGTTGAAAGGGAAAGTCTAAGGTCATAGGAAGGCTAAAAATGTAACATGGGACTTCATAGCATAGTGAAACCTCATGTAAAATATAAATATGGGTGATATTGCATATATAAGACTGTTTTTACAAAATATAAATACAAATATACTAGAGAGAAGGAAACAGAATAGCAGCTATGTACAGCAGGGGAAGCATAGAGAGATTGAGAGGTGATGAGTTTTGTTTGTTTTTTGTTTCTTATTATTATTATTGGAATAATGAAAAAGCTCTAAAAATGATTGAAGTGATGAATGCACAACTATGTGATTATACCTAGTATCACTGATTGTACACTTTGGATGGATTTGTGCTTTATTAATATGTATCAATAAAATTGATTTGTTAAAAAAAAGACACTACTTTATAAAAGAAATCCTGAGTTGTTAAATTGTTGCACCATGTGAGCATATTAAATTAACAGAAAGCAAAACAACTTATTGTCATTTTTAAATAATTTCTCAGGAGAAGTCATTTCAAAAAACTAAACTGATATTCTAAGACCTATCTCTTACTTTTCAGAAAAGTTGTAAACTATAATACTACATATTTCTAGAACATTCTGAGAATTATTTTTTACAAATTCAGGGAATTGGGGATCTGATTGGGGAAGCTGAGAGGAAGAGCAAAGGGAAAAGACTCTTTGCTACTCCTTTGTTCCCCCATTTTACAGACTTCAGAAAATCTGAACTTATCCTTAAAAGATGCTAGGATTCTCTAACAGTGTTTTCACTCAAGAAGGGAAATGTTGTGTAGTGCCACCTGCCAACAGTATTACCAAGAAATTTTTAACATCTCTTTGAATTGAATAGGGTTCATTCATTCATCTATTCAACAAATATTTATTTATTACTTTTTATGGCTCAAATGGTGTAAAAGAATCGACAATGCATTAATCAAAAAAAAAAAAAAAAAATTGACCTCATCATCATCTTCAAATCATTGGGAAAGTGTTTTGAACTGTGATCAAACTAACCTGGTGTGCATTGATGTGCTTAAAAACATTATATTTTTTAAGTGTTTAGTCCTCTTTTAAGTAAAATGAATTTTTATAACATGACTTTCCTTAGACATTGAAAATTTATTAAACCATGACCCCAAGATTCTTGTCCTCAAGCCCTTCACTCCAGGACAAAACCAGTCATCTATCCTTGGAGCTTTTCTAAAAATGAATTGGAATGGGTATTCTAACATATTTGAAAAGAACTATAAGAACTATAATTATCTTTCACATTTGTCAGGGCCTAGCACAAACTTCACAACATTGCTAAAATCTTTTACAAATTTCACTAAATGCCCACAAGCCAGAAATACTCTTTACCTTTGTGGGTTCTGAAGCACTTAGAACATGCTGCCATATATCATGTGCACAGGTGTGTAGTCATACATTCATTTACATTTTACTGAGTACTCAACATATTAAAAGTAATTAAAGTAATTAAAAGTACAGTGGTTAAGAATGGAGACTCTGGTCCAGATTTCCAGAGTTGACTCCCACTTCTGTTTGACCTTAGCTTCTCTCTGCCTTAGTCTTCTCATCTGTAAAAATGGATAATAGTCCTACTGCAAGGAATTATTGTGTTGATTTAAAATGTTACTATAAACTGTCACTATTAAGAGGAGCTTAAGGAAACATAATGACTAAATATAATGTGGTATGCTGGCGAGATCCTAGAATAGAAAAAGAACAGTAGTTTAAAACTATGGAAATTTGAATAAAGTATAGACATTACGGAACAATTATATTCTGTATTGCTTCATTAGTTCTGACAAATACACCATACCAATATAAGATGTTAATAGGGGAAACTGAGAGTGGGGTATAATGGGAGCGCTATACTATCTTCACAACTTTTCTATAAATCTAAATCTATTCTAAAATAAAACCTTTATTTGAAAGGTTTAAAGAAAGAACTAGAAAAAAAAATTTTAATGTTACTATATATACAACATTTAGGAGAATGGCTGGCCCATTGAGGTACTTAATAAAAGGTAAGTAGGTTAGTAGTAATAGTAGTAATAGTAGTGAGAGACTAACAAAAGCTTTTAAGCAAAATTGTGAATTTCTTACTCTTTATGGTTTCTGTTTTGTTTTTGGTGTTGCTGTTGGGATTTTATGTTTGGGGAACCTTTAGCATAAAGTTATAAATGTAAATAAAGCTATTATCAATGCATATTTTCAATTTTTCAATTTTATTGTTTCAGCATTATATAGGAAAGGTTTAATGTGCCAAGGGGTGAATACACTGTGGTATCTACTGGCCATATACATATGTGGTGTGATTATTTGAATAGGCATGTCAACAGTACCTATTTGAAAAGCTTGAACTTATTCCATAGGATTTCAATCTAAAATTTTGCATTAATTTTTGAATTATAATTTTTGTATTTATTTCAGAGTAATTATTATAGATCCAGTCATATCTTAAAACCTATAATGGCTTCAAAATATCTACAGAAACAAATGCAAATGTCTTAATATGTCATTCTAGGACCTGCACAACTTGGTCTTCCCAGACTCAACAACTTCCTGCCCCCTTAATACTATGCTCCTCATATATTTATGCTTTTTTTTCTTGTGCTTTGCTCAAGAAATGGGATATTCATCTATCCATTCTTATCAGAGTAAAATAATTCTCACTATTTGAGTTACCTTCCATATGTTATGACTGTCTCTAGTTTCTTCAGAAAGAATTAATTACTGATTCCACCATTCTCCCATAGCATTTTACCCATAAAAGTTATAGAAATTATAATATTCTTAGGAACACTGAGTATGATTTATTCATCTTAATATTTATTTATTGAGTTGTGTTTACTGATTTTCAATGATCCTTTCTTAGAAACATACTGACCCTGACTAGCTAAGCTACAAGAAAGAATATTTTGCTAACTTGAACTCTCTTAGAAGGTATGTATACCATCTCTATCAGTCAGTGTTCTCCAGAGAAACAGAACCAATAGGAAATTATATATATTAAGAGATTTGTTTTAAGGAATTGTCTCACACAATTGTGGGGACTGACAAGTCCAAAATATGTAGGACAGGCCAGCAGGCTGGAAACTCAGCAAGAGTTGATGTGGTAGTCTAGAGACAGAATTTCTTCTTTTCCAGGAAACCTTAGATTTTGCTCTTAAGGCTTTCAACTGATTAGATGAGGCCCACCCACATTACTGGAAGTCCAGTGATTGAAGATGTTAATTACATCTACAAAATACTTACACAAGAATATCTAGATTAGTATATGACCAAGTGCCTGGGCACCATAGCCTAGCCAGATTCACATATAAAATTAACCACCACACCATTTATACTATACTCTCACTTTTTGATTTTAGGTTGCTTTGGGATAGCTCCCTTTATTTCATGTCTTGACTTCTCTACCTTTATTAGACACTGCTTAAGGTCAGAGTCCACATCTATCTCTTCTTTTGTACCCTGTGGGTCAAAACCATTAGTCACAATAGCTGTATATAATAAAGCGAATAGACACATATTTATGAACATGGGCAACTTCATTATTTATTTAAATACTTTCACTCTTAGTGTTTATACTGTTGTATTTTATCTCTGATAATTGCTTAACCCCAATATTCAGTGTTCCCTAAACTGACCAAGGGACTGTTAAAATTTATCTTTTATCTTTAAGCAACTAAGGAACCATAAAAATATGCTTCAATTTGTAGAAGGTTTAAGGTTTAAATTATTCTCAGAGATAGTTAAACAATAAAGATATCTTTTTCTTTACAAATTAACAAACTCATTACAAAAATTCAAATATTACCACAAAGTAGAAAGGCAAGTCCCTCCTTAATCCCCCAATACATCAATTTATTGTATAAACTTAAGGACATCTTCTCATGTCTATATATGCTAAATATTTCATATATATTAAATATATAGTTTTATAATTTTTGCAGACATAAATTCATGCATGAACTGTCTTATAACCTCCATTTTCTACTTAATAAATAATAGAAATCTTCCTATGTCTAATTCTTCATCTCTTTCATTGTTATTCGACCAAATAATCTTAACCTATTTGGAAAAGAGCAGTTTTGATAAGAAGCATTACTTTGCATATGGAATGGGATAAAGGAAAAAAATGCAGACATGCTTTTTTTTCTCAATGAAGCAAGGGGGCCAAGTTGTGTGGTATCATGGACCATCCTCCAAAACACAGTATTTAAATCTTGAACTCAGACTTAATCCTGGTCCACTTTATTTCCACATCTTTGATACTGTTGGTTTAATGTCATTTGTTCGCCTAATTCAGACTCTGACAGCAGAGTTAGCAAGTAGGTAACTTGAAAATAAAATGCCCCTAAACTCCTACAATTGTGATGAAGCCAGCATGTTTAACAAACTTTGCTAAAGCTATGAAATCTGCTCTCCTCCACCAGTTGACTTTAGGTACATCTATTTGTGCAGTGTGCTAGACAAAACCATGCTTTTAAAAGTCAGAATCAGACTATACCCAGCATCCTCTTAAAAATCAAGCCAGCACAAAAAACAGTATTGTGCAGCCTTGGTGCCAATCTATCTATTTCCATATATTCAGTGACAGTATTTCTAAATCCTAAATGCAAGAAAATGCATGAGATTCCATGAGATTCTTTAGTAGATGGTTCAGAAACATCCCAATGCAAGCATGTAATACAAAGCCTGAGGTGGTATACCCACCCTCAAAAGGGAAACCCTCCACAAATCCATTGGTGAGAGAACTAAAGGCAAATTTCACCTCCTAGGCAGTTCATTGTTCAGATGCACAGGCAGACTAATAAAATAGGACACATTTTCAAAAATTTCCCTTCTAGTGAATATCATTCCAAAAGTACTCAGACATGACACCAAGCAGTCAACTACAGCACATCTCTGCACTGCAAGCATCTATCCAAAGGAAGATCAGTCATTTGGACACCCATCCACTCCCCCCAGTAGTCTCCACAGCATCACCCATGGGCCACAATATCAGTGGAAACACAAGAGTGCCAAAAACAAATTTCCAGAGCATAGTCACTCCATCAGCATTTAAGCTCTGTTCCCTGAATCTCTGCCCCTGGACATGTGCACTAAACCACAGCAGCTGCTACCATCACAAGCCAAAGGGGCTTGATTAGAAACAGGGCCAACAAGAGAGAAGTGAGAAGAATGTGTAGAAACTTAACAGCTAGCAATGCAGCATATCCTCTGCCTTCTGGGAAACCACAACAGTCAACAGATCAATGCTGCACACTTCCAACCCGAAGGGGCTTTTTGTGAACTGAGATTTCATGCAAGCCCAGAGGTGAAGAGGCACAGCCCCAGACAGTGACAGACAGCATGTCTACATGTGTACTTGGACGAAATTGGACTGTGCGTCATTAATCGGACAGCTTTGAGCCCCACTCATACACACGAATAGTAATGCCGTCAGCAGCAGCATCTCTGACTACCAAGGACAAAAATAAATACCACAACATGAAGTATAGGCACAGGCCAAAACAGGTCGCTCTTGAGTTCTGAATTCTCATTATAGTCTAAAGATGATTGATGGTGATGGTGCTGTGGTTAATGGACATATCGTTGTATTTTTCCACTATTTGTTTCTGATACCCTTGATTATCTTCAGCCTTCATAAATGTTATTCTTCCTGAAATCCTGGCTTTAATTTGTCAGTTGCCTCAGCTAACCAGCGGTTTCACTGAGTTGTCTGTGAGCTCCCTTTCATTTCTCTACATACAGTATGTAAAGTTTCGTTGTTCAACTACCTGAGCATTTCTCCTTCCCCCAAGCATCCTTCCCCCACCCTCGACCTCCACCATTTCAGCCAGACTGTGCTAGTCCATCAGTATGAAAACAGTACTATGACAATCAAAACAAACTTCTCCTGTCAGGGGCGCACAAGGGCCCTCTGCTGCACGAGCTGCACTAGTCCCTTACGCAATAGAGATTCAACTCACAGATATGAGGTCCAGACTGCACGTCAGAGGGGAGACTGACTTCTGCCCTTCATTTGAGCCAAAGAATACTTATCTCCTTATTCCCAACTTCTTCTCAAGTTGCAGCTAGACCCGGGGAGATGTCAATATGTAAGTAAAACTCAAGACCATATTCACAAGTTATCCCTTTCAAAATGCAAGCATGTCTCAGTTGCCTTATCACAGGCTGATTCAACTCCTTGTTCATAAAGTGCCCATAAAAATAAAAAATAAAAAGGCAGCTCAGTGTGCTGGGAAGACTGCAGGAGTTACTACCATATACTGATCTTTTTTGTTCTGACACATTGTTGTGTGGGATTGGGCTGTAGGCAAATTTCTATTTTTCTCTTTCTTGCAGCCTCAAGCTATCTTAATCCCTAGCTCTGGTGAAGAATCCCTTTCTGAGGCAGCTATAACATGAGAAACGATAATGATAGTTGCTGGTGTTTAATATTTATTGAACACTTACAACTGGACCAGGCACTCCATGGATGTATAGCTTGCATCTTATTCAAAATTTCTGGGAAGGAAAAAAAAAAACCTTTGGCTGAAAGCAAAAAGCTGTCTAGCTATTGTAAGAGCAACAAGAATATATATTCCTCAAATATCTCTAATTGCCTCCCTAACACAATGCAATTTTCTGCATCTTCCATTAAGAGCAGTCATTAACGTAATGCACTCCGTGAACACATCTCTACCGCACTTCCTTAAACATTCAACTAAGCCTGCAAGTAAAGTCACCATGTGAAAAAACATTTTGAAAGATTTTTTTTAGAATGTTTATAATATAATTGTAAATGAGGCTCATTTTCAACCTGCACAATGCCAGTCCTTGTCTTAGTTGCCTGTCTGTCTCATCCTCAGAACACAACATTGGAGCCTCTAGTGAGTCCTATCTATACAAATTAAGCCTATGCGCTTTCCTGAGGTAGTCCTAACAGGAAAAAGAAGCACACAGTAATCATAACCCCACCAGTCTTATAGTGCTTGTGAACAGGTCACTTTCACCACACCAAACATGGAAGCTGTCCCCAATATCTTCTTCTTTGACAACCAGATCTGAAATTTTGCTTGAGTTCAGTCTGCAGGCTGGGGACCTTGAAACCTGTCTACTTCCTTCCAGTCTTCCTTCCCAGAGCTAGATCTTGCATGTTGGCAGAGATCCTAAAACAAGAGTTGTTTCTAACTCCCACATGTTCCAGAACACCTAGAACCCTGTTGGTGAGGTTCTGTCTGCCTGATTGGACTGGTATTGGTGATCATCTGAGTCATTGTATCTGTACGTAAAAACCATTCTGGATGAATATACACTGGTATATCTGGGCGGTGAAGAAACACATGAATCCAATGATCTCTTCTACTAAATTTTCCAAATGCTCTGCAGTGACACATATTAGTTTAGGTCTCAGGGGAAAAAAATTCTTTGCATTTTGTTTAAAATTTTACCAAGGCTAGAAAGACCTCAAATTAGTAACCTAACCTCACATCTAGAGGGACTAGAAAAAGAAGAGCAAATTAGATCCAGTGAGCAGAAGGAAGGAAATAAAAAGATTAGAGCAGAGATAAATGTAATAGAGAATAGAAAAATGATAGAATCAGTGGAACCAAAGTTGGTTTTCTGAAAGAGCAATAAATTTGACAAAACTTTAGCTCTCTCTTTTTCTTTCTGAGAAAGAAAAAGAAAGAGAGCACACAAATAATGGGTATAAGAAATGAAAGGGGACATTAATATTGACCTTATAGAAATAAAAGGGATTATAAAAGGATATTATAAACAACTGTAGGCCAACAAGTTAGATAATCTAGATCAGGGGTTCTTAACAAGGGATCTGTGAGCTTGAATTGAAATTCAAAAAAAAAACGTTATTCTTGTGGGGATGTGTTGGTGCAGGTGTGATATATTTATTAAATAATACACAGTATAGTGTGGACTTAGTAAGGTGTCTGTGGTTTTCACCTGACTGGCAAAGGAGTCCATGGAACAAAAAAGGTAAAGAATTCCTGATTAAGATGAAATGGAAAAATTCTTAGAAGCACTCAAATTACCTAAACTGACTAAAGAAGAAATAGAAGTTTTCAATAGGACAATCACAAGTAAAGAGATTGAATAAGTAATCAAAAACCTCCCAACAAAGAAAAGCTCAGGACCAGATGGTTCACTAGTGAATTTTACCAAACATTCCAAGAAGGATTAACAGCTATCCTGCTCAAATTCCTCCAAAAAATTAAAAAGGAGATAACACTTCCCAACTCATTCTATGAGACTAATACTAAAACCAGATGAAGATAGTAAGAGGTGTCAATCTGGCCAGGTAATTGTGCCCAGTTGTTTGGTCAAACACTGGGCTAACTGTAATACAAGAACATTCATGGACTTTAGTTACCAGTGAGTTTACTGCATAGATAGCTGATTACATGTGCATCAGCCAGGAAGATTGCTGTCAGCAATGAGTGACGCTTTTTCCAATCAGTTGAATGCCTTGTAAGGTGACATGATTTCAGCATTCAGAGAGATTTCCCAGTTTGTCTTTGGACAGCCAGCATCTCCTGGAAACTCATCAAGGACCTTTATTGGACATTCATTGGAGCCCCTGGTTTGTACCCTGCCTGTAGAACCTGGATTTGTGCATCCCCACCGTCATGTGAGAGACTCTTATAAAATCTCATACTATTGACAGATATATCCTGTTGATTCTGTTTCTCTAAAGAACCCTGACTAATACACTAAGGATGTAAAGAACTTGTACATGAAAACTACACCTCACTACTGAAAGAAATTAAATAAGATATAAATACACAGAAAGCTCTCCCATGCTCAAGGAATGGAAGACTTAATAACATAAAGATGCCAATACTACCCAAAGTAAATTATATATTTAATGAAACCACAATTAAAATTACAGCAGACTTCTTTAAGGAAGTGAAAAAAGGTAAATATCAAATTCATAGGGAAGGGCCATGGCCCTGCATAGTCAAAAACATCTTGAAAAAGTAGAGCAAAGTTGGAGGATTCACATTTAACAATTTGAAAACTTAGTACAAAGATACAGTAATCAAAACAGCATGAGACGGGGAAGCAGATGTGGCTCAAGTGATTGGGTTCCCGTCTACCATGTAGGAAGTCCAGGGTTCAATTCCCGGGGCCTCCTGGTGAAAGGCAAGCCAGCCCACGTGGTGAGCTGGTCCGAGCGGCGAGCTGGCCCACATGGAGTGCTGGCCTGTGCAGTAAGCTGACCCGTGCAGGAGTTCTGGCTCAAGCAGAGAGTGGCCCACGAGGAGTGCTGGCCCATGCAGGAGTGCTGGCCCGTGCAGGAGTGCTGGACCGCGCAGGAGTGCTGGCCCACACGGAGAGCTGGCACAGCAAGATGACACAACAAAAAAAAACAGAGAGGAGAGACAATAAGAGACACAGCAGACCAGGGAGCTGAGGTGGCACAAGAAATTGAGTGCCTCTCTCCCACTCCAGAAGATCCCAGGATCAGTTCCCGGTGCCGCCTAAAGAGAGGACAAACAGACACAGAAGAACACACAGATAACAGACAGCCAGCGCAAAACAACAAGGGGTGTGAGAGAAATAAATAAATAAATATTGGGGGAAAAAAAAAGCATGGGAGGGAAGCAGATGTGGCTTAAGCCATTGGGCTCCCATCTACCATATGGGAGGCCCCGGGTTCGATTTGCAGGGCCTCCTGGTGAAGGCAAGCTGGCCCGCGCCCTGCGGAGTGCTGAGCTGGCACAGCAAGATAACAATGCAACAAAGGGAGACACAGAGAAGAGTCAGTGAAAGACACAGCAGACCAGGGAGCTGAGGTGGCTCAAGCAATTGAGTGCCTCTCTCCCACACCAAAGGTCTCTAGATCAGTTCTTGTACCTCCTAATGAGATAGACAAGAAGAAAAAGACAAGCAGACACAGAAAGAACACACAGCAAATGGACACAGAGAGCAGACAGCGAGCACAAAAAAAACACAAGGCAGGGGGAATAAAATTTAAAATAAAAATAAAAAAATATTAAAAAAAAAAAAAAAAAACTGCATTGTGAGGACTGTGGGAATATGGTACAGTAAGAAGCTCCAGGAATCAGTCCTTCCACAAAAACAACTATTGAACTGGCAGGAATTGTTTGAATCAGTTATTTTCAAACTCCAGATTCTAGTGGAACACTGTGTAGTATCCAGGAAGGAATGGTATAAAAAGGCTGGTAAAATGCAGTATAACCAGTGAGTTCGACCCTCCCTGCAGTGTCTACACTCTCCTGTCTGCTAACCTGCCGGTGGGCAGCAGTGAACGCTGCAGCTTGAGTGCCTGGAGCAGCTTTCTGGTGCCAGGATGGGACATAAAGACCTAGTCTTCCAAAGTCCCAGGGACTGTAGTCTCATCATGGATCACTGCTTTTGATTATCTACTTCTGATTACTGGGGGTCAGTTCTGAGGACAGCCATTGTTCTACCCTGTCTCAGGCAAAGACTTGAGAAGAATCTTAAAGACAGTGCCTTTCCTTTAAAACAATGGAAAATGGTTAAAGGGCTTCATTAACTGTGAAAGTACTGAATCAAGAAAATGCAGTTTGCAAATCCTTGCTGGCCCCTCCCTCCACCCCTCCACAATTCACGGTAGAACCTGCTTGCACTCCCACTGTGGGCCCCTGTCCCTTTTCCACAGGGAGCAGAGTGACCCCTGTATGCATACTGGGGTACAGGTATGTCAGTGTCAACCTATCAGTTGGAAGTCTGAGGGACAGAGCTTGGGAAATTTTCTCAGGCTCACCCTCCAAGAGATTGTCCTTAGGGCAGAGAAGCAGTGGAAGAAACAATTAACTTGAAGTAGCCTAGGGCAAATGAGTACCTGCATTAAGTCACACAAGAGAACACACAGGAGGGGGTGAAAGTATATTTCAAAGGAAATAGAGAGGGAATTCATTTGAACTCCTGTAAATTGAACTCCTGGTAGAATTCCTAAGGCCATGAGTAAGCACAAGCCCAGGAAAAAAGCAGGCCCCATTTCCCCATGCAGGCTCAGACAAGACAGAGAGGATCCTGTGCTTCACATTTGCCTCAGGCTGATCTTCTTAATAGGAAGGCTACCCTCTGAAGGACACCACCAGACAAAACAGAGACAGTGCTTTTTGCTTTAGTTTGTTTGTTTTGATTAGCTCCTGGCATCCAAGAAAATGTTGTAATATCACTAGCTGGATACAAACTTAAGGAACAGATACCTCAGAGCCTAAATCCTACAGTTAACACTTTAAAATATTAAAATGTACAAAGTTCAACAAAAACTACAAGACAAACAAAGAAATAGGAATGATGGCCTATCCAAAGGAACAACATAAAAATCCAGAACTCATCAACAAGGAAGACCAGACTTCAGACTTATCAGAAAAAGACTAAAAAAATAAGCTTCAACATGCTCAAGGAGATAAAGGAAAACATGGAGAAAGAGCTAAAGGATGTGAAGAAAACAATGAATGAACAATATATGAATCTCTGAGATTCTTAATAGAAACCAAACAAGAATACTGGAGTGAAGAACACAATAACTAAAATGAAAAATTCCATAGACAGTTTCAACAGCAGATTGGCAGTGGCAGAAGAAGGAAGCAGTGACCTCAAAGACAAGACAACTGAAATGATTCAGGGGAAACAGATGTGGCTCAAGTGATTGAGCTCCCGTCCACCATATAGGAGGTCCAGGGTTCGATTCCCAGGGCCTTCTGGTGAAAGGCAAGCTGGCCCACATGGAGTGCTGGCCTATGCAGGAGAGCTGGCCCATGCAGGAATGCTGGCCCGCATGGAGTGCTGGCCCACATGGAGAGCTGGTGCAGCAAGATGATGCAACAAAAATAGACACAGAGGAGAGACAATAAGAGATGCAGCAGACCAGGGAGCTGAGGTGGCTCAAGAGATTGAGTGCCACTCTCCCACTCTGGAAGGTCTCAGGATCAGTTCCCAGTGCTGCCTAAAGAAAAGACAAGCAGACACAAAAGAACACACAGAGAGCAGACAATAAGTGCAAAACAACGAGAAGGGAGAGAAATAAATAAATAAAATAAATCTTAAAAAAAAAAAAAAATGATCCAGGCTGTGGAGCAGAAAAGGAAAAAATAATATTAAAGAGTGAACAGAGACTAAGAGCTCTGTGGGACACCAGCAAGCATACTGATATACACATGATGGGAGTCCCAGAGGGAGAAGAAAGGTAGTAAGGGGCAGAAGGGATATTGAAAGAAATAATGACAGAAAATTTTCTAAATTTAATGTAAAATATGAATATGGACATTCAAGAATCCCAAAGAACACCAAATATGATAAACTTAAAAGGAACCATGCCTGGACACATAGTAATAAAACTGTCCAGTGCCAAGGATAAGGAGATATCTTATAAGGAGATATGAAACCTACAAGAGAAAAGCAATAAGTTATATAAAAGGGAATCCCAATAAGATTAAGTGCTAATTTCTCATCAGAAACCATAGAGGCAAGAACACAGTAGTATGAAATTTTTAAAATTCTAAAAGAAAAAATTTCCAACCTAGAATTTTATATCCAGAAAGACTTTCTTTCAAAAATGAATTAAGGAAATGGATGTGGCTCAAGTGATTGGGCTCCCATCTACCATATGGGAGGTCTGGAGTTCAATTCTCGGAGCCTCCTGATGAAAGGCAGGCTGGCCCGTGTAGCAAGCTTGCCCGAGTGGAGAGCAGGCCCACACAGAGTGCTGGCCCATGCAGAGTGTTGGCCTGCGTGGAGGGCTGGTGCAGCAAGATGGCGCAATGCAAGGAGACACAGAGGAGAGAGAATGGGAGATGCAGCAGACCAGGGAACTGAGGTGACGCAGGAGATTGGGTGCCTCTCTCCCACTCCAGAAGGTCCCAGGATCAGTTCCCAGTGCCACCTAAAGGGAAGACAAACATACACAGAAGAACACACAGAGAGCAGACAATAAGCACAAAACAGTGGGGGAGGGGGGGATATACTAATGAAAATATATCTTTAAAAAAAAATTATTTAGAGATTAAGACATTCCCGGATAAACAAAAGATGAGAGAGTTCATTACTACTAGACTGGCCCAACAAGCAATGCTAAAGGGAATTCTTCAGACAGAAAGGAAATGACACTAGACAGTGGATCAAAACAGCATAAGGAAATAAAAATGTCCAGTAAAGTAAATATATGGGTAATTATAAATGCCTGTACTATTGTATTCTATTTTTGGTATATAATTACACGAATTACCTTTTGCAGGTGCTAAAATGGAAACATGAAAAGTAATGATAAATCTATGGTTTGGATGTATAATGTGCAAAAATATAATTTGTAACAAGTACAAAAAAATGTGTGGGAGCAAAGGGGTATAGGAATAGTGTATGTATATGCAATTGAAGTTAAATTGGTATCAAATCAAATAGCATTGTTAGGGATTTGGGATGTAAAATTTTAAACCATTGTTACCACAGAGAAAATATTTGAAAATATATTCAGAAAGAAAGGAGAATGGACTAAAGATGGTACAAAACAAAAAAACTAAACAGGAAAGTAGGCATTAACAGAAGAATTTAGGGTCAAAAAAGATATAAGCGCCAGGCCCCGCGAGTGGGTGAGTCCCCCAGGCCCCACACGTGGGTGCGCTGTCAGGCCCTGTGAGCCATGCAGCAAGATGATGTTGTAACAGGAGAGTGACACAAGGGAGAGCCAAGACGAGACATGTAGAAAAACGAGGTACTAAGGCGGCACAGGCAGTAGGATGCCTGTCTTCCACATCGGAGGCTCCAAGGATCGAATCCCCATGAAGACAGGAGGAGAAGGATGAGAAGAGAGGGCATGAAACAGACACAGAGAGTTGCCCAGCGAATGGACACAAAAACAGCAAAAATGGGGGGGAAGGGTAAAAATGGATAAAAGTAAATAAATAAATAAATAAACCCTTAAAAAAAAAGTATAGGGGAGTAAGATACGGACTATAGTTAGCAGTAATACTTTGATGATGCTCTTTCATAATTTGTTAACAAATGTTTCACAACAATGCAAAGTGTTTGTGGTAGGGTGATGTGTGGGAGCCCTGTCTGATTTTATGCATGTCTGTTTTGTAAGTTCACATTGTTTACTGAACACTTATTGTTTATGTATGTTCATGTATGA
>JAQZBX010003243.1:0-10825 GCA_029593785.1 Cabassous unicinctus
AAGTTCAGATTTTTGGGATAGGCCCTTTAATTCCTGTTCTTATTTTTGGTATATTTAGTGAAGGAGTAATAAACTTAGTTTTAGCTGAGGGAGGATCGACAGCTGTACTGCTTTTGGTAACTGCTTTAAGTTCTGTTACAGGCTGGAGTGAGCTGCTCCGTTGCTGACTAGGTAGATTTGAGCTAGGTTGGGAAGTGCTCATATTGTTTGCCTGAGGGCCCCAAGCAAGGCCCATTAGGAAGTTTTCTGATTTATTAATGAGACTGCCATTTTTTATGATATTCAGAATGGCATTCATTGGCCCAGTGTAACCCTTGCTGGCATTTTGGACACACATGTGTTGGTATTGATTTATTATTGCCGCTAGATGGAGCTCTCACACCAGTTCTTGCTCAGCAATCTTTTTTCATAAGACCTGGTTTTCCACATTTAAAGCAACTTAAATTATTAATTATACGACTACGTCCCATTATCGCAGCTGTAAAAAAGGTCATGTTGTATGTATTAGACCCAAAGTCTTGGCATGCCTTTATATAATCCTGTACAGTACCTCCATTTGCCTTTATTGGCTGTAAAGCCTTTTTACACTCACAGTTACTGTTAACATTAGCAAAAGCCAACATCTGAATAAGCATTTCTTTAAGATCAGATTGAATTACTGTCTTGTTGACCACATTTGCCAGCCTCGCTACAAATTCAGCATAGGGTTCAGTATTTCTTGAATAATTTTTGAAAATGATTGTACAGCCTATCCAGGGGTCCAGATTCATCGCCAGGAGACTAGGCAGCACAATTGAACTTGTACAATGGCAATATCATCATATTGAGCTTGGCGAGGAACCCCAGCCCATTGACTTATTTCTAGTATTTATTCAGCGGTAATAGGCACTGTTTCAAAAGACAATAAATCATCTTTTGGAGCAGACAGCTTAACGACCGTTAGAAAAGTTTCATAAACTCCCTTTTTCTTTCTTTTCTTTTTATTAAACATGAGTTTATCTGTCTTTGCCCGTTCATTAATTTCTTCATATATATTTTCATTAAAATCATCATTAGCTTGTTCTGCTACAGTTTTCACAATAGCAGTATCCATTTTAATATCTTCATTTTCATTTGACTGTAATGGTTCAAGAGCAACAGAAATAAGACTACCCAAAGACCATACTTGAAGAGGAACTGTTTCCCCTTTTTGATAAGCTTGCGGCAATGATTTCATTAATAGTTTTCATTGTTTCAAATTTAACACATTCCACCCTTGTGGCTAAAATCAATAACAATGTTTTGTATGAGAGAAAAGAGTTCTAGCAACTTGTGGGTCATCACGGACACACCTGTATTCTTCAACAGGGTCTTTAAAACCTCAGAATATTCCTGAAATTGAGTCGACTGATTTCCCATTATCCTATCAAGATTATTTGACTCACCACATAAGATTTAAGGACCGTCTGACCCAGCAACATTCCTTAGTTCCACAGCACTGATTCAGAGAAAAAGACAATGAGAAAAGACTAGTCGAGCTCCACATTGGGTGCCATATGTTGTTGTCATGGGTGAGACGCAAAGGAAGAGTCAGACAAGTTGATGCATATGAAGCAGAGGGCTGCAGCTCACTCAGGCAAAACAGCCCAGAGATCACTGTGACCCTTTCTTTTATTTAGCTTAAAACAATGCATAAATTCTTCCCCCCTAACCTTGCTCTCCCACTTTGTTTCTCTTACTACAGTAAGAACACTGCCTTCTCTGGCAGTCTACCAAGGGGCATAAGTATAAACATTGTTTCTAGCCTTAAATGCCTTAGTCTATCTAATATCTCAGCTTGCTGTTTGAGAGCGCTACCTGTTCCTGTATTACTAGATAGTTTTTCTTAGGAATTTATACAGTAACTTCTTAGTGGTGGGTTCATCCTGCTCTGCTTCCTCCTACTGACATCTGCAGTATACAGAGACCTTGGAGACATTTACTAAGGTGTCTCTGCCAGCAAGCATGCTTGTTGAATGCTTAACCCTTTATGCTCTGACTCTCACATCTTCTCCAACATAAACAATTAAAGTTGAGTGCAGGTTTGGTTTTTGATTTTGATAGTTATTTGTTTTGATATTAAAACAATAATGTATTAAAAAATTTTCATTTAATGTTTAATAGGGATTCTTAAACAAAGACACAGAACTGTCAGTGATAGGGAAATGATACTTAGTGAGGTGGGAAATTCAAATAAGAAAAAATTTTTTTAGGAATTTTTATAGTAAGTCAATGATTAAGAAAAATTGATTTACATGTTACCAAAGTAGTGCCAAAGCCCTAAACAAAAGAACACACAATCACCCTGCAATATTCACTACAATGCTTACCCTCAACTACTGACAAATAAACTTATCCAAAGACTCCAAACAGGTGACTATAGATCAAATGGAAGCCTCTCAAATTGGAATTTGCATTTACTTTATTTCTACTGATTTTTTTGTCTCATGTTCTTGACTGTAATGATTATGATGGTAATGATTTTAGTTATTCAATATTTTATTTATGCACAGCTTTAAAGTATTAAAATGTATTTCTTTTATTCATTCTACAATATGTACTGAGTGTTGGTTATATGGCTGGTAGCATAAATTTTACAAAGAGAGAGCAGAGATTATTGAGCCTTTACCATATACTAGGTGATAGTTGCATATACTTTACTTTATTTCTCAAAACAGCTCTGGGAGAAAATTATCCCCAATGTACTCATCAGCAATATGATGATCTGAGAAAATATATCACATGCTAAAAAACATACAGATGAAGAAGAAGTGACTAGAATTCTAAATTAAATTAGCCTTAGTACATCCCAATATTTCAAGGAAGAGTGTAAGACAGTCACTCTGCCCTTGAGGAGTTTGAGACTATTCAAATAAAGCACTTGTAGAATTTTCTTTGGCATAGATTAATGATTGAAAGATTTCAGTCAGTGAGAGGCTGTTTCATTTATAAAAATTTCAAGTATTTATTGATTATATAAGTGTGTGTCAGGAAGCATGCTAAGTGTAAACAATTTTACCAAGTGTATTGCAATGTGAGGTATAAATAGTTTTTAATGTTGACTCTAGCTTTTATTAGCTCTATGGCCATGGGCTAATTGTTTAATTTATGTATGCTTTAGTTTGCTTTTATATAATATAGATTTACTAATAATATTTTCTTCATAAGGGTATTGGAAGAATAAAATAGTCAATAACTATAAGGTATTTAGAAATATGTTAAACCCATGGAATTGTTCAAAATTGTATGTTAATATCAGGCATTAGATCCATTGATGCTTAGTTTAATTTAGTTAGTAAAAATTTTACTGAAGTTATATTCATATTCATAGCAAAGTCAGAATATAAAACCAGGCAGTTTCATTTCATTATGTTTTTAGATTTTAGTAAACTTTATTTTTAACAATGGTTGATAGCCCAGGGGTTCTATGAAATATATTAATTGAAAAGTATCTTTATAAGATTCTGGAGACATGATCCAAAATTTTGCTGAAGGTAAACCTAAGAGCTAGTGTTTACAAGTTCTTAGAATGAGAAGAAATCTGGACCAGCAGAAGATTCATGATCCCTTTTCTCCTAATCCATTGTTCTTACAGTGGAACTACATGTGGTTGTAATAGCATTGGTCATGTTTGAGAGTGTGAGGTTCTGTGCTTTTTTATTCTCTATTAGAAAAGTTGTGGGTTTACAAGAAATCATGCATAAAATACAAGATTCCTTTATACCACTCCACCACCAACACCTTGCATTGGTGTGGAACATCTGTTACAATTGATGATAGCACATTTTTATAGTTTTACTATTAAATAAAGACCATGGTTTAACTTAGGGTTCACTGTTTGTATATGTAGTTCCATGGATTTATTTTTAATTTTTGTTCTGTTACCATATATGTAACTAATATTTCCCCTTTTAGCCATATTCTGATATATATTTCAATGCTGTTAATTGTGTTTACAGTGTTGTGCTATCATCATGACCATCCATTATCAATATATTTATTGGTGTATATATATTTCAGTGTTTTAATATGTATGATAGGTATAAATTTCTTACTTTTTATAAGTTGGCTACATATTGAGGAGAGAGGAATAAGGAACATTTGTAGTTTACATTTCACTATTAACCACATTTTTATAGACCTTGAGAATCTGTGTTAATTTATTTTCAACTTTTCATCTACATATCAAAAGATGAATGCCTGTAATGGTACAATGCCAACAATTGAGAATATTACATGGTTTTTGCATATAATAATTAGGTAATTATGAAAAAGTGTGGGTTTTAACATTACATTTTTTGAAATTTCAATTCTATATTTTTTGTGATTATGAATTGGGGTTTTAGATCTTTAAAAGCTCTGATGCCCAGTTGTGGTTTGCTAAATGCTAGTTGGGTAGTTTGTATATACTTAATTCAGGAAAGCCTTGAGTAATTTTTATTTCTCTAAAGTACTATTACTCTTGAATGAACTACAAATTGAAACATAATAACATATCCACTTACATAGTATTTTTTTATTCTTAAAAGTCTCCCCTATCTAATCATAAATTTGAAACTAAAAATTCAATCACTGATTTAGTTAAAGGAGTATTTATGTCTCTACATTTTAGAAGAAGTGAATATTGTTTGAAGGAAATAAAGAAACTTGCAGGTTTCATATTTAAAATCCATGGCTGTGTCAAGAAGAGAAAGTAGGGATACTCTCTATCTAAAATCAAGAACTTAGAAAATTGGTGGCACTTTATTCATGGTGAATCATTGGTTTATGGGGAAAATGAAATTAAAGTATAAAAGTACCATCTTTGGCCCTGGGAATAGTTTCATATACTTATTAAGTTGGTTAAAATGGGATAATACATTTAATTAGTATAGAAATTAATTATGTTTCAATAAATGCATAAAGAATGTTTATTTGGCTTTCCCAAATAACCCATGTAGCCTTAGGTATTTCAGGATAAAAATGCCTCATGTGCCTCTTTCTTAGCTTTAACTACTGCTTTATTCTGTGGTTCATTCAAATATATGATTTTAATTGAAACACCTCAATGAATAAATATAAATCTATTATAAAATGTCAACATATTACTGTCACAAACAACTGAAAAAGGTGACTGATACGAGCAATAAAAAATTAGTCAAATCTATTACATCTATATCTATATCTTGCAGAAAGATTTTTCTTCTACTTATTAAACACATACATATCATTAACTGTTACATTATTTTTACCTCATTCTAAAATTATTTTAAATTAGCCTATATTATTTAAGTAACCACTGTTAAAACTTGACATTTGCTTCTTTATCACTGAACAAAAACATGTATGAATTATACTTAAATCTAATGAACTGTGTCTTTGTCAGGATGTAGAGCTGACTTTTCCAAGTTTTTAGTTGAATATAGCAATGGAATTGGAAATGTTTACTACCAAATAATATAGTTTAAGGTTTTTATTTGACTAATGGTGCATATTCATTTCTATTAATGTGAAGAATGAACACAATGCTCTGAAAGATTTATGGAAATCATCATGACATTAATCAGAAAACATGCTTTTGTTAAAGATCAAATTTTTTGAAACTGGAATCACCTCAAATAAACATAATTTCATAATATATGTACTATCATCTTAATTCTCCATAAATATTTCTGATATTGACTTATAAATTGTGTTTTTTTCAGGTGAATGTTATGTATTTTTTTTGCAGTGGATCATGGAAAAGGGGAATAATATCCCTGTATTTATTCTCTTGGGACTTTCCCAAAACAAACACATAGAAATAGTCTGTTTTGTATTATTTTTAGTTTGTTACATTGCTATTTGGATGGGAAATGCTTATAATAATTTCTATTTAATGCAGTCAGTTAATTGACCAACCCACGTATTTCTTCCTTTATTACCTCTCTGATACCTTTACTATACTTCCTCATTGACACCCAAACTAATGACTGACTTACAAGAATAAAGGAAGACCATTTTGTACAGTAACTGCATGATACAGCTATTTATCATTCACTTTCTTGGAGGCACTGAGATCTTTATCCTCACAGGGATGGCCTATGACCACCACGTGGCATTGCAGTAAATATAGAGGAGTGTTAATGGATGCTAAGTAGCCAAAGGGGTTAAAAGATCTACTCATTCATCTTTTGGGCTAATTTAAAAAATATACCCTTCTAATCTCTGTTATGTGATACTGAGACTAGGAGTCTAAAAATTACATTCTCCTCTACTGTTAACTTTTGCCAAGAAGGCTCCAAGAAGAGAGAGAAATGATTTCCTTATCCTGTAAAAATAAAATGTTAAAGAATGATGAACATGATTTGAGAAAGGTATGTGAGTATTATGGAGAAACAAGAAACTGAGAAAATAAATCAAAATTAACCAAAAATGAAGTCTGGTAAAATACAAATGAAAACACTTTAATTCAGGAAGCTGAAAGATATACTGTGAGAATTAAGAGAAAAATCAGCAGTTCATTGAGGAAAAAGAGAAAACACTGAGATGGAAAGAATAGAGATGAGCTCACAATAATTCTACATGGTGAATTATCTCCTTCTTTCCATATTCTACCTACATTTGTGATATATTCTGAATTTATTTTTTACTCCATTGTAAACATAACTGGTTGTTAAACAGTTAAAGTAAAATACAGGCATTGTCTCTGAAATCTATAGAGCCATTTGTTTTGGGCTTAAGATAGTCATAAAAATTAAGGAGTCATGCATTGAGGACATGATGTGATGTTCCTAAAAGACAATAAGTATTGTCAGTAATAGGGAAATGATGCTTAAGTGAGTGGGGAATTTCAAAGAAGAAGAAAATATTATTAGGCATTTTGGTAGAAAGTCCATAAAGTATTGATTATAACTGACTTATATGTTAGCAAAGTTAAGAGTAGACCCAAATCAAAACTGATGTTTTGTGTGGTTAAGTAGCTTAGAGGTCATATACTTATTCATAACAAAACCATATTATAAACCCAGGCAGATTCACATAATTATGGTGATAGTGAATCTAAGAGCATGAGGTTTCACACTCTTAAAAGAGTAGAGTGTAACAGAGAAAGAATCATGATCTTTTTTCCTTGTTCATTATTCTAATTACAAAGTGACTTCTAGTGGCTATAACATTGTTTATGTTTGAGAGCATCAGATGATTCAGTGGTTTTTATTCAGATATATTAGCTTTAACTTTCTTACTTTTACTGGTTGGCTACATATGTAGAATACTGGAACTGAATTAGTAACTTTGATTTGAGTAATACCTACATTTTTATGTACTTAGTGTATTTGGCTTTATTTAATATCTTATTTTTCATCACTTATCAAAACTAGAATGGCTAAAATGGTGAAACACTAATAATTGTGGGTATTACTTAGTTTTGCATTAAATAATTAGTGAATTATGATAAACTGTGCTTTATCATTGTTGTTTCAGTTCTGTATCTTTTGTGATAATGAATTTGGATACTGGCTTCAAAACTCTGGTTTCCAATTCTGATTTCTAATTGCTCATTAGGTATTCTGTATATACTGAATCCAGAAAAACCTCAAGTAATTTTTACCTCTGTAATGTACTATTACTCTTGTCTAAGCATCAAATTGAACATAGTACCATATTCATTTACATACCAATTTATTCTTTTCAAAGCTCTCTTTTTTTTTAACTTTTAAATTTGAAACTCAGAACTCACCCACTGATTAAGGGGAATGTATGTCTATATATCAGATGAAAATATTTTTGGAGGAAATGAAATCACTTGCATTGTTCATTTCTAAAATGTATGGCTGAGTTAGGAACAGAAAGTAAGGATTCTCTCCAGTCTAAAATTATGGAGTTAGGCAATAAAGGGCAGTTTATACATGGGGAATCCTTAAATTATGGGGAAAATGAAATCAAAAGGGAAAATTTCCAAGAATGGAAGTAAACCATCAACTTTGGCCTTGAGAACAGAGGAAACAAGGTTTTCATAGATTTATTTATTTAAACTCTTTAACTAGAATGTCAGAACACATTTAATTAGTAGGAGTACCAATTTTGTATCAATAAATGCAGCCAGATGCTTGTTTGGTTTTGCCTGTTTATTCTAATAACCTTAGTTTCTTCTAAAGCATAATTTCATGTGAATACATTATTTTCTTATTTTATTCAGGTAGGTTTTTATTTACATGTACATAATTAAAATAATGTTTTTGTGTCCCTTCAAATTAATAAGCAAAATAAATGAGTTGTTCTAATATTTAAAATTACATCTTAATTTAAAATATTGTTTTCATTTATAAATCAGAACATATTCACATAGTATAATTGAAGGTATGGTGAGAAGCCTTACTCCTCAGTTGATTGTCTTTAAGCTATATTAAATCTTAAAATTGCACCATGCAAATAAATTCATTGTTTTAAACCATCTTCATTGGAATGAAATTTTTATGTCAAGATTGACATGGTTAACAATCTGTAAAAGATTGAAATAAGGAAGCTATCCAAGGTGAATTGATGAAGAAAGATAGCTAGCTGCATTAGTGCAGAAAACCCATCATCAATGTTCCAATATTAATGATGCAACTTGGGGTCAAAATTTATAGTGAAAACAATTGCACCATGTATTTACCAATTTAATTTTTTTTCCCAAAAGATTGAGACTCAAACTAAGTTAGCAGAAACATTGCAAAATCTCAATTATTTAACTTGTTTGCATATATAATATCATTTTTGTTTAATAAAATATATTCCCCATAATGAATAGTTTCAAACTATATCTATTCATTTGATACTGAATTTTAAATTAAAAACCCTTGTATTTTGAATGAGGGGATTTAACCAGTGATCCTCAAAGTTTACTTCATGCTCACAATGATTTTATGATGCTGTAATTTCATTTTCTTTATGAGAGTCACATTTACTGTTCCATGCTCTTGACAACTGTTGGAATACAGATTTGGGATAACACTCATGTTTTGATATTAATATCAGACTTTAAAATAGGTTTGGTTAATAAAGCATGGTCTCTTTTTTTCTTTGAATTTTGCAAACATTTTATAACAAAATCTAGACAGGTTTTTCTTTTTAAGAAGAATATAACAAATTCAGAGATAAACTGATTGGTAACCAAAATTACACAATATAATATAATTAAAAATATGACCCAGTTTACAACTTTTTTACTTCACATAACTTTTCTCTAAAACTTTGCATAAAATTTTTCTCTGATTATGCAGTGTCAGGTTCTTTATTGGTTTTGGCATGCATATATTGGACAAATGTAGAAAACAGAAATTTAGACTCCAATTCAAAACACTGAGAGGAAACTGACTTGCAAAATATAAACTATATAGTCAAGGGCGATGCCATCATGATAAATCTGCCTTATGATCCTCTTATTTAGTTTTCACTATTGCTCTATTCTATGGTTCATTTAAGTATATGATTTTAATTTAAAATATCTATGTAAACATATTTCTGTTATAAAATGTCAACAATTTACTGTAATATATATTTAAGAAAAATGGTAGGTAAACTATTAAAATTAGTCACAACAATTGCATTGGCCTTTTGCAGAGATCTTTTCTCTTCTAGTTATTTAATATATAAGTATCATTATGCTAATCTTTTCTTTTCTTTTTCCACCTCACTCTGAAATGACTTTGAGGCAGAATACCTTCCACTAATGACCTCTCTTAAAACTTTACATTTTCTTCTAAATCATTAAACAGAAACATTGTTTGACCTATGCTTTCATATTTAACAAATTTGGAGTTTGTAAGGAACAAGAGCTTGGCCCCTTTAGTAGTAATTAGTATATTCCATTAGAAATGGGAAACACTTTCAAAATTTTTTAAATTTTTATTTTTTTAAATTTTACAAATTATGGAATTGAAAACTGTTTTCTACATAATAATATATTTTAAAAGTTTTTGTTTAAATGATTATATGCATTAATTTCTACTAATGTCCTAGATTGAACATAATGTCATGAAAGATTTATGGAATAACAGAAAAGACACTTTTATTAAATATCAGATCTTCATTTCTTCACTTTCTAAAGCATTGGAATCATGTCAATTAAACATAGTTTCATATATGTGTGTTATCATCAATATTTGCCCTAAACACTTCTGACATATGACTTATGAAATATATCTTTTCAGATGAATGTTAGGCATTCTTACATTTTTTACTGCACTAGACCTGGAAAATAAAAATAATGGCACACTCTATTTATTCTCTTGGGACTTTCTCAAAACAAACACATAGATATATGTAGATTAGTAGTGAAATAATGATTGGTCATTTATTGGTTTTTGAAAAATACAATTTTCTGTAAAAAGTTGTCACAATTAATTATGGTGTATTATACAAGATCTTACTGCAGCATTACATAGTATGTATTTTATATACCTTGTAACTTTCTAAAACTTAAAATTCTGAATTCATGAACACATTTCAACCAATGTGTATTATTGTATTAGTCAGCCAAAGGGGTGCTAATGTGAAATACCAAAAATGGGTTGGTCTTTATAAAGGGTATTTATTTGGAGTAGAAGTCCACAGTTACCAGGCCATAAAGCATAAGCTTCTTCTCTCACCACAGTCCATTGCCACGTGTTAGAGCAAGACAGCTGCCGGCGTTTCCCAGGGTTCAGGCTTCTGGGGTTCCTCTCTTCCTGGGGATGCGTTTCTCTCCAGGCTTAGCTCCTGTTTCCTCCACAAGGTCAGCTGTAGACCATCAGGCGAATGGCTTGCTTCTCTTCTCCTGGGGCCTTCTTTCTAACATCAAAACTGCTTCTCAAAAGACTGCTTT
>JAQZBX010003243.1:10925-66510 GCA_029593785.1 Cabassous unicinctus
CTCCTCTGTTCTTTGCCTTGCCTTTTACATTCAATTCCCCACCCACCAGGGGGTGGGGCTCAATGCCCTACTGACTGACATGGCCCAGTCAACGCCCTAATCATAATTCAATCATGCCCAGATTAACAGATCAGATTACAGGCATGATCCAATTATATTTTTGGAATTCATAATTACATCAAATTCCCCAACAGTTACAATTATATAAAAATTATGATCTGCATTTGAGACTACAACTACAATTAACAAATCTATTCATATTCATAAAAATGGAAAAAGTTGAATGCAAAAATATCAAAACTGGTCCAATATTTAAGGAAATTCTAAGGTTTTTTTAACCACTTAAAGGAAAATTAAACGTTTTAAAAAATTTGAAACACCAGATCCAATATTATTGGAGTAAACAATTATTCTGAAAATTAAAGGAAGATGTCATACTAATCTTTCAGGAACTCCTTCATGAAAAATAGAGAAGACCTGATCAACAATTAGTTTAATAAAAGCAGAATAAACATAAAATCAAAACCAAATAAGAAAGAGAAATATGGCCCAATCTCAGTCATAAATATAAATGAGAATGCTAAACATAATGTTAGCAAAATAACTTCAGCAAATCATCACAGACATTTAAAATATCATGAACAGTATACGCTAAGAATATATGCTTCTCCATTAGAGATTCATATATTTAAGGAGAAAAATTATATCATCTCAAAAATAGTAAAAAATGTGATAGGAATTCTTAACAGAGGAAAATTTTAAGAAAACTTCCTCATCTATTACAGGTATATGAAAGAAAAAAAACAGAAAACTTAGAGTGAACATCATGTTCAAGATCCAGAGGATGGGAAATAAAACCAACAAAGATCAGGGGCCTTCCACCTTGGTGAAATTTCTAGGTGTCCAATGTTGTGGGGCAAGTTGAGATAACCTTTTAAGTGAAGGATAAGCTGTTGCATCTTGCCACTCCTATAACCATAAAAGAGGCACTAAAACTAGTTGTTCTCTTTGGATTTAAGAAGCAATACATTCCTAATTTGGGTGTGCTATTCCAGCCCATTTACCAAGTGACATGAAATGCTACTAACTTTTAGTGGGGACCAAAATGACATGCTTCTTAAATAAACAGCAAATGTTAACAATTGGCCATCCAGCTCTAGACATCTCCATTGATATTCAACTTTTTGAATTCAATAATCATTCCAGGAAGTAATCACCACAATACCCACATCAAAATCAGTCTTTGATTTCATCTACTTTATCTTTCTTGACTCATTTTCAATATACTTCATCATTTATGTGCTTCCCCTTAAGGTTCTAAATTCCCTAATTTTTTAGTGCACATGTGGAACTTTGTGGAGGGAAAAGCTGTTGCTGTCATGTTTATCATTGTATCTAATTTTTGCAATTATACTCCTGACCTGAACACTTGGCTTTCTGTTGCACAAGGGATAATAATACATTAAATGTATACATAGCAGTTTGATATTATTGATGAATTCCAAAAAATTATTTTGGATTATGTTTGTAAATGGGTCTTTTCCTCTGGGCATATTAGAGTGTATTGGATTCAGAAGTTTTACTTTTACTTGATTAAACAATGGTTAGAGCTTTGATTGGGCCATATCAGTAGGATGTTGCTTCCCCACCCCCTTGATTGGCAGGAACTCTCAGTGAAACTGCACCACAGAGAAAGGAGTTTGGAGTTTTTGAGCTGGAGCCCAGGAAGTAAGCACACAGATGAGCTTTGTTGTGAGGAAAGAGAAAAGGCCCTGGGGAAAGAACAAGCCATTCACCTGATAGTCTACAGTTGGCTTTGTGGAGATAGCAGAGGAGCTGAGTCCAGAAAGAAGCTAACCCCAGGAAGACAGGATCCCAGGAAGTCTGAACCCTCACAGACATTGGCAGCCATTTTACTCCAACACATGGCAACAGACTTTAGTAAGGAAAGTAACTGATGCTTTTTTTGCCTGGTAAATGTAAGCTTCTACCCCAAATAAATATCCTTTATAACAGCCAACAGATTTCTGGTATTTTGCATAAGCACACCTTTGGCTAACTAATAGAGTATATTATTTATTTTCCTTAATGGAGTCCATGATTAAAAGGAAGGAGTACAATAGAATGTCAGTTCAGTTCTATTTGTATTTGCCAACTTGGTGAACTTCCATCCATTTTCTAAACCTTAGTTATAGTCTTCATATGTGTGTTGTGGAGTGGATGACACTAGATGATATTGAAGGTATCATCCAGATCACATTGCTTCAAGCTTCCTGCATAAATAAAGGAAACACCTTATGGACCAAAGGTGATCTTGGCTTATATCCCAGTTTTCAGTCAGTCTCACTAGTTTCTTTGTCCAATATTCTTTAGTTCTCCCTAATAAAAGTGGCCCCCAGAGTGTGAGGGAAATGGTTTTGCCTAGTTTGAATGGTGAAAGAAAATTTCAAAAGTTACTATTTGTATGATGGACAGTGAGGATTAACAAATTACACCCAGAAATCTCTTCATCTATGTGCCTTCTAAGTTCAGGACTTTTCACAAGGTGGGAAATTTTCCATGCTGCACATTTACAAAGAGAATCAATTGCATATTCATGAAGTATTTTTAAAATGAAGTCATAAATGTAGGATTGAAGTAAATTTACAGGATTGAAAGATGATCACCATCCAAGTTGAAATTTTAAATTACTGAAATAAACCACTGATAGGGTAAAAGGATTAATAACAGTATTCTTATATTCATAACTTCCATAATTATGCTGCGAATAGTATACTTTCTTTGAATTGCCTTATTTTAGAGGCATAAATTTTTTCAATGTAAAGACTTAAAATTTAAAATAATATTTGCAATGTTTTCTGGCATTTTTGTTGCTGTTGTAATAATGGAATCCTCAAAAAACATGGAAGTGCCTAGGACCTCTTTCAATTCATGAGAGATTTCTCAATCACAACTTCCAAATCATGCAATACTTAAAATTTGCCCTGACAAAAGGGCAATAATATTGACTATGTGTGGACTCATGAAGAACAAAATAAGCCCTAGAATGTCAGAGCTGGAAGTGATGTGATCTTCTGATCCATTGCCTTTGTACACTGGCTCAGATAAGTAAAGTAACAGAAAATGGTTGACAGATCTTCCTTCTATGAGATTTGCAACTGTAGAGAATAGCACACCACTGTTCTGTCCCAGCTGAATATGTTGACATTCACAAGTCTATGAAAAGAACAAGATGGGACAAGGACTCAGATAGGAGAGGCATCATTTCCCTTCAAACAGCTTGTCTTGGCACCACACTTTCCTCATGGCATTCTTCATGTCTGTGTTTCTCAGTGTGTAGATGAGGGGGCTGAACATGGGCACAGCCATGGTATAAAATAAGGCAGACACTTTGTTGTCACTGACAGAATGAGCCATGGGGACATAGGTGAAGATGAGAGGCAAGAATAGCATGAGCACCACAGTGATAAGCAAGCCGCAGGTGGAGAGGGCTCTGTGGAGGCTGTCAGATGAGTGGGTCTTCAGGGTGGGCACGATGATGTTGTAGGAAATTACCAAGGCAACAAAGGTCAAAATGGACATCACCCCTGAGGTGGTAATGATTGCAATATCCAACAGACTAACATTGGTGCAGGCCAGCTTTAGCAGGGGGAATACATCACAGAAATAGTGGTCTACCTGATTGGGGCTACAGAAGGGAAGTTCTATGATAGTCAATACCTGCATGATTGAGTGGATATATGCTCCAGTTATAGAGGCCATCACCAAGACATAGCACACATGTCTGCTCATGATGATCATATAGTGAATGCGTCTGCAGATAGCTGCATGACACATGTAAGCCATGACTACCTAGGTGAAGATCTCAGTGGCACCAAAAAGTGGGCATAAAACATCTGGGTAATGCAGTTGTTGTAGGAGATGGTCTTCCACTGGGCCAGTAAGTCCTTGATCAGTTTTGGAGCTACAGTTGAGGTGAAGCAGATGTCCATGAAGGACAGGTAGCTAAGGAAAAAGTACATGGGCTGCTTGCTGAGGTGGCTGCTCCTGATGGTGAGCAGAATATGCAGATTTCTCAAGATTACTGCAAGATAGCAAAGTGATAACAGCACAAAGCAGGCAGCCTTTATATCCTCATCACTAAAAAAGTCCAGGAGGACAAATTCTGTGATGTTTTCATGTCCCATGTCTGCGGGATTGATAATTTAGAGGGGGAGATTAATATACACAAAACACTAGAACTTTTGAAATTGTTGATTTATTTTCAAAGTATCAACTGAAATCTGAATGTCATTCAATACATATGTATTGATTGATTTAAAATAAAATTGTATTGAAGTATATCATTTAGACATGAATATACATAAACAATAAGTGTTTAGTAAAAGACACAGATTTATAATGCAAACATGAATTTCATCATATAGGGCTCCCATATATCACCCCACCGCCAACATCTTGCATTGCTGTAAAATATTTGTTACAAACTATGAAAGAACATCGTCAAAATATTACTACTAACTATCCTGCATATCTTAAATTTGGTCTATTTCCCCCCAACCCAGCTAATGAACACCCTGTACTAGTTAGTATTACCCATTTGTTATATAGTTCATGAGAGACTGTTCACATATTTATACTGTTAATCACAGTTCCACAGCCTTCTTTTTTCTTGTAATAAATTTTATTTTAAATGAAATTTTAGTTTACAAAAAAGTTACCTAAAAAGAATAGGGGATTACCATATACCCAACACTTCCCCCTCTCACATTTTTCCGTATTACCAACTTCTTACATTAGTGCAGTACATTTGTTAAAACCAATGAACAAACATTGAATCAATGCCACTATCCAAGGTCTGTAGTTTACATTATGGTTTACTCTTTGCACTGTACAGTTTTATAGGTTTTGACAAAATGTGTAATGGCCTGTAACTGTCATTGCAATATCATGCAAAACAATTCCAATGTCCTAAAAAAAGCCCTATGTTCCACCTAGTCTTCCCTCCTCCTCCCCTCAGAACTTCTGGTAACCACTATCTTTATCTTTATCACTATTTATTGCTTCTCTATTATGACTCAGTGACTCTAATTGGTGCTAGGGGTACAGCAATGAAAAAATATACAGAATCTCCATTAACACATTGAGTATAGTTCATTAAAGTGAACATATAATAACAAAAATAATGTAAATAATTAATTTCAATTGTAAAAATGCCAAAGTTTCATACTTACCATGAAAAACAATGTGAACACTTCAAAGAAATATTCTTTTTTGGGTCAATTTTGAGTTGTAAACTTAGTATTTACATTAAGAGTGTTTATATATTTCTGGCATGTATAAAAAAGCAATGATTATCTATTCTTCAAGGGCAGAAAAGGCACTATGTAGTCACAATACTTTCCAGTGAGTATAACTGTGCTAAATCTTGAAAATTCAGCATGTTATTAGACTTCAGTAAACTCATTATTTTAAGTATTGGACACTTGGATGAAAATCTCAGAAAGAGTCACGAGAATATTTTTACAGCATTAAAAATAATTTAGGGAGAAAAAGAGCAAAAAGTAGATCTTTGGGGAAAAGGTTTCCTCCATTGTATGGGCTTCCAGTACTGTTATGGCTTCCTGGAATTTATCTTATTTCCCAGTTCACTTTCCAGTCTAAGACAGGCATTCTCAACATTTTCATCCTATGGTCCACTTTCTGGCACTTCCTTTCAGGGCAGCACAAATTGCATCTTGAGATAATTCACTTCTCTGACTCACCACTTTTTGTCTCTTTAAATAGTACCACTTTCTTTCCTTTCCAGGCTCAATAAATAATTGTGGGGCCAAGTCCTGGAATGTTCTTGTTAAAAAGGAAGTTTTTATTTGGTACAAATTATTATGCTACATCTCTTACTTCCTTTCTGCAAATAGTAGTTATCTGATCTAAAATGTGTGACAAAACTGCTAAACTCAAGGCTCAGTTTTATTTAAAAAAAAATAAAGCCTACCCACTGAATAAAATTAATCACATGCTCCTGAAAATTTACAATAGCAATTGAACAATGCCCTTTACTTTGCATGGTGTCCTATGAAGTTGTTTTAGAAAAGAGCACATTTGATATACATATAGACTATGAGTATGATTTTAGGGAGTTCATGGATTTCTTATTTGAATTGCATCCATGGACTCCAAATTAATATCCTGTAGTCTAATGTTTTGCAAAATTTCTGGAAGTTTTACTGCCACATAATCAAAAGTCCAATTGCAATGGTCCTGAATGTGGTGTAATTTTTTAAAAATAAAAAGTAAAAATTTCTTTTCACTGTAAGTCATCTTCCCTATGCTTGAAAATGGTAATTCCTCCTTGAATTTTACTGAAATATATAAAACATTGAAGTAAGTAAATATATATATATCATATATTTTGGAATAATCAATATAGTAAAGATATCAGTTTACCCAAAATAATCCATATATTGAATAATTTGAAATCAAATATATGACAAAAAATTCATGCAATTTTAAAAATTGTTTCCAAAATTCAGAAATAGTTAATATCCAAAATATGTAAGTTAACTTCCTAAAAATAACAAAGAATACATATCCTTGCAGATATTGAAGTATTTCATAAAATGATGGCATTTAAATTATAGTTGGAATAAGCAGATTGATAGACTTGAAGGCAGTCAGTAAACATACCCTTAAATATATTGGGATTCATTCTATGTTTAAACTGACAATTTGAATCACATGAAATAACAAATTTTTCAGATATTAGGACTTTCAATCTCCATCTGAGGAAAAAGAAAATAGGAACTCTGTCTCACTAGTCATAAAAAACATTTCAGATGGTTGAAAGATACAAATGTATCAGACTAAAAAGAAAAAATATATTGGATGAGCAAAAAACACTAGGCACACAATGATAAACACAATATGATAACCTATATGTTAAAAGTTACTGCAAAAAATGTCATTTAGATTATATGAATACCTGTGTACTCTTTAATGAATAAGGAAAGGTGTGGAAGGAAATATTTCCCTTTGGGGAAAAAAGGGAGTGAAGGCCCAAGTGGATTTTAGTGTTATACAATAATCATTTCTTTTTAAAGGATATCATATTTCAATATTATTTCTAAAAAGTTAATTAAAAACTCATTAAGTTTTAATATGAAGCAAGAATTATACATTATATAATGAATGAAATAAAATGAAGTAAAATACAAACCACAGTCAAGTATTACAATTCAGCCATTTGTTGCAAAACTTTTTCTTTGGTAGTTATCACATTGTTTCTTCAATTACCCTTAGTAAATTGCACATAGATGCTATTCCCTAAGCATTATATCCAATGAATTTCTATTATTTGAATTCCAGATGCATATAGCTAGGCAGCTATATTTCTACTTCCCTCCCCGCATAAGAATATATTTGCTATGAAGAAGCAGGAAACATCTATATCTGCACCCACATTTATAATAAAATCCACATCTCTTTTCATACCTATATCTCGATTTGATTTTAGTATCAGCATTAAAAAGTATGAGCCTGTTTCTATATTTTTATAACTCTATAACATTTGGATAAACCCTAAATTGATCTTTTAATTCTAATCATTGTTATTATTGAGCACTCAAAGTTATAAATTTGTTCTTTTTCACAGATGTTTGATTTGCTGAACTAACAATGGCTCTTATTATAGCTTTAATGGAAGGAAACAAATTTGTAGCAGGTGAAAGAAGGTGCTGAATAATCAAAGTGTGCTGCACAAAAGGCTAACAGCCTCTGATATGTATATACTGAATAGAAATGCCTTCATATTTAAAGCTCCTGATTACCTGAAATTATCATCTCTGTTGCAAAAAATTTGTGAAGAAAATCCACACTGGACAAAATCCTGAAAAGGACATTCAGGACACAAATATTCACACTGCCTCACCCTGACGTCTAAAAAGAATATAAATGGAAAAACATTCAACCCTTGATTTTCAGGGTCACATTGATTTCTTAGGCTAGGGCTAGTCCTTAACTCCTAAAATATTATTTGAGGTTTTACCCACAAGGAAGGGAGGTTATCATTGTGCTTGAGGGAGCTTGAGTTAGACTAAATGGGTTCTAATATACTTAGATGTGAATAATGTTAGGCAAGTTCCATACATATCTGAGCCTTATTTTTGCCATCTATAAAACAGTGATAATAACAGTACCTACCACAAGGATTCTTATGAGAATTAAATGAAATGATACATATAAGACATTTGGTTAAAGATTCATGTGTCTAATACATTGAAATAATTCACTAAATACTGTATCTTTTATTATTAATTTAAAAAATAATTTTATTTTGTGAATGTTTCACCATTTCTAACATAAGGGGATCATAAGGAATACTTTTTGTTCAATGAGGTTAGCTAATTATTTTTATCACTGAACATAGATATCTATAGTAGTTATCAAGTATTAAGTGTTTTGAAACTTTTCTTTGGTGAAAATCCCAAAATAACTAGCAGGGAATGGACTGGATAACAGAATTTCCCATTTCATGGATAGGAGAACTGAAATCATCTATGAAGACCTCCAGTAGTCTATAAATAAATAATTTCTCTATTATAATTTACAATAATTGAGTTCATCATTTCCAGAAAATAATCATTTTGTTCCTATATTCTTTTCATGATATTTCATAGTTTTTTGAAAATTTCAATAATATGTGTGAGTTCTGGCTTTTTAAAAGAAATAACTACTCATTATATAATTTGAACTTCTCCAACTGTGGCTACTGAAATATCCTTCTGTAATATCACATTTAATTCAAAAGTTAGGAATTATTGCAAGAACCTAAGACACAGTAATACTGGAAATGGAGGTCTTGGTCTTCATCTGCCATTACCTGTTAATGTGATTTAGGAGAAGTCCTTCAAACTCATCTATTTACTAATGGATAAAAGGAGAAATTGTGGTGTTCATGCATTTTTCCATATGCAAAAATATATTTTTAAATTAATCAACTTACTAAATTATTTATTGGTAAATTTATAAAAATTTTAAGACTTGCTCATCTACCCCAGGCACATCCAGAGTACACACCTTTCACCACAACTGTAAGGAATCAGTTTGTGAGGGCTGATGCACCATGCCTGAAGAGCTCTGTGATCTCTTTACTCTGTAGTCCAGATATTACTGTGGGAATTGCTGCCACAGAATTGGATGCTAAATACAATGAGGATGACCTGATCTTGGGTTATCAGATGCCAACTGATTGACTCTTAATTCCAAAGGAAGGTGGGAATAGTGAATATAATAGACAGTTGATTCAAAGCAGTGATCAGAATAGTTTTATTCACAGAGATGTATGGCATTGGTTATTTGATGATAGGGTACCTAGAAGTGAAATAGATGGACATTCTACTAAAATCCTTTTTGATCTGTATAATCAGAAAATTTTTAAATAAATTGAACAAAAGCCTAACTTGAATCACAAAAAGAATGACTTACACCTTAATCAATCCCAATAAACTTGAGAAAGTTTATAAATTCAGAACCCCTATAATGAAGGGAAATCAAAGTTTCTTTAGGCAAAGACCCTGCTTGCCAGAAATGTATTCTGTTAATCTTCCTCCCAGCCTTCCCCAAAGGGATCTATGGCCTATTTCCAGGGTGACTATGCATTGGCAAAAAGGAAATTATCAGTCATGTCAGAAATAACTGGACTCTGGCTCTGAAGTGGCATTAATTTCAATAGACCCAAAATGTTGCTGTGTTCCCACCACCCAGAGTAGGTGCTAATGGAAGTCAGGTGATCAATGGAGTTTTAGTTCAGGTGCATCTCAGAGATGGTCCAGTGGCTCCCCAAATCCATTCTGTGGTTATATCCCCAGTTTCAGAATGCATAATTGGAATGCATTCCAATTCCAGCAACTGGAATAATCCCCACATTTTTTGTCTCCTCTGGGGATTGAGGGCTACAATGGTAGGAAAGGCAAAATGGAAGCCATTAGAACTTCCCCTACCTAACAAAATAGTAAGCCATAAGCACTAACACATTTCTGGAGGAATTGCATTGATTAGTGCCACCTTCGAGGACTTGCAAGATGCAGGGGTAGTGATTCCCACTACACCCTGACTCTACTGTCTTGTTTGGTCTGTGCAGAAAACCTATAGTTCTTGGAGGATGATATTGAATTAACCAGGTGGTGACCTCCAATTGCAGCTGCTGTTCCAGATGTGGTATCAATATCTGAGCAAATTAACAAATCATCTGATACCTACTATGTAGCTATTGAACTGATAAATATTTTTTTTCCAATAACTATTAGTAAAATTCAGCAGAAACAGTTTGCTTTCAACTGGGAGGGCGAGCAATTTACCTTCACTCCTGTACCCCAGGGATTTACCAAATCTCAGGCCCTATGCCATAATCTGTTCCACTGGGAACTTGATCAACCTCCCCTTCCACAAGAAAACACACTTGTCCATTACACTGATGACTTTATATTGATTGTATGTAGTGAGCAAAAATGTAGCAAGTACCATAGACTTATTGGTAAAATATTTGTGTACCAAAGGATGGCAAATAAAGTTGCAGTGAACACAGTGAAATTTCTAGGCATTCAGTGGTGCAGAGAATTTTGAGGTATCCTTTAAATGGCATAAAATAAATAATATTTGTTGCCTCATCAACTTTCCTAGTCATAAATTTCCCTTGAATAACCAACCCAGTTAACCTTGCCCCAGTTAGACTAACAAACAGCAACTAGCAAGGCCTGTACCTCCATATGGTTTGATGATAAGAGCCACCCACCACCTCTCCAAACGGCCCCCTTGCTGTTTCTGCCCTTCACAGCTTCTAGCAGGACATATACTTTGATATGGCTTGGATGATAAGAGCTGCCCTCACCTTCTCCAAATGACCCTTGCCACTTCTGCCTTTCATGCCAAATAGTTTAAAGCTGCCCCAATTCTCCCCTCTGGGTCACAGGGAAAGTAAGAGCCAGAGATGCAAATTCTTCTTCTTTCTCTCCACACCTTCACCCTCATGGGAACCTAAGTTAGGAAAGTCCTGGACACCTCCACTGACCTCATTCTTCATCTCTCCATCTCTCCCTTCACATCCTTAGATCTAACTATGCTGTCATTTCATGCATTTTTGGCACTCTGGCTATATGTTTTTGCATCTCCTCACCTAAAGAACTTCCATATAACATCAAAAATAATCCCTCCTATGGTGAAGGATAAGCTATTGAGTCTGGCAACTCCTATAACTATAAGAGAGGCATAGCACTAGTGGAACTTGTTTGGGTTTTAGAGGTGACATATTCCTCATTTGGGTATACTACTCCATTTATCAAGTGGACCAAAAATCTGCTAGTTTTGAGTCAAGATTAGAACAAAGGAAGCTCTGCAATAAGTCCAGTTTTGAAGTCATGCTGTTCTGCCACTTGGGCTGTATAATCCAGCAGATCCAATGAAGGTCCGTGTCAAATAGATAAGTTATATGAAGCCTTTGGCAGGCCCCCATTGAAGAATCAGAATATAGACCCTTTGGGTTTTGGAGTAAATCCCATGGACAATTTGAGATAGCTATTCTCTTTGGAGAAACAGCTTTTAGCCTGCTACTGAGGCTTAAAAGAGATTGAACACCCAACCATGGTTCACCAGGTTACCATGAGAACTGACCTGCTTATCATGAACTGGGTATTGTCTATCCTACCAAGCCATTAAGTTAGGTGTGCACTGAAACAATCCACTATCAAATAGAAATAGTTTATATTATATTGGCCTTAAGCAGGCCCTGATGGCATAGTATACCAAATACCCAAGGGCCTTACTCCTGCCACAATTTCTTCCTATTCTCAGTTTAAGCAGTGGGTGCTTGGATAGTTAAATATGACCAGTTAAATTGATCAAGGAAGAGAAATTTTTGGCCTGGTTTACAGATGGTTCATATTAATGTAGGAAGCACCCATAGAGGAGAGTTGCAGCACTACAGCAACTTTCTGGGATATCCCTAAATGACAGTAGTAAAGGGAAATCCACCCAGTGGGCAGAATTTCAAAAATGCATTTGATTATTCATTTTGCTTTAAAGGATAATTGACTAGAGATGCATTTGCATAATAATTCATGGGTTAAAATTCAATGGTTTGGTTAGATACTCAGGGGGTTAGAAGGATCATGATTTCAAAATTGTTAACAAATAAGTCTGCAGTTGAGATATGTAGACTTTTCTCATTGAGAGAAAAATATGAAGATATTTGTATCCCATATGAGTGATCACCAGAGCATGACCTCAGCAGAGGAATATTTTTATATCATCTGGATAGGATGACTATTTCTGTGGATACTAGCCAACCTCTTTCCCAAGCCACTTCTGTCATTGCACAATGGACTCATGAACAAAGTGACCCTGGTGGTAGGGTTAGAAGTTTTGCATGGGCTCAGCAATGTGGACTCCCATTCTTGAAGCCCAATTAGGCTACAGCAACTGATGAGTGCCCAGTGTGCCAGCTTTAAAAACCAACACTGAGTCTCTGGTGTGGCACCATTCCCCAAGGGGATCATACTGATACCTGGTTGTAGGTTGATTACACTGGACCACTTCCATCATGGAAGGGGCAGTGCTTTATTCTCCCTGGATTAGGCACTTTACCTTCCCTGCATGCAATGCTTCTGCCAAAACTACCATCCGTAGGCTTACGGAATGCCTTCTCTGGCATCACGTTATTCGATAGAGCATTGTTTCTGATTGAGAAACCTCCTTCAAGGCAAATAATGTGCAGCAATGGGCCCATGCTTATGGAATTCACTGGCCTTACTTACCAATCTCCCCATCATTCTGAAGCAGCTGGATTTATAGACAAGTGAAATGAGGTTTTTTGACACTCAATTTTGGTACCAAATGGATGGCAATACCTTTCAGGGCTGGTGCAGTGTTCCCCAGGAGATGGTATATGGTTTAGATTATATATATTCCATAGCCAGGATTCATGCATCCAGAAATCATGGGGTGGACATAAGTGTAGCACCACTCACTACTTACTCCAGTAGTCCACTGGAAAATTATTTGCTTCCTATTATGGCAACCAGGTCAGCTAGTCTAAAGGTCTTAATTCCAAAAAGAGGAGTACTTCTCCAGTAGACTCAATAATGATACCATTGAATTGGAAGTTAAGGCCACCACCCAGCCACTTTGGGACCCTCACGTTTCTGACTCAACATGGAAAGTAGGGAGATACTATACTGGCTTGGGTGAGTGATCTATTGAGTAGAAATTGGCTAGTACCATTCAATGGGGTTAAGTAAGACTATTTCTGGGGTTAAGGAGCAGTATTCCAGGAATACAGGCTTCCTTAGGGTGTCTTTTAACCTAGCATTCCCTGTGATTAAAATCAAAAGAAAACAACAACAGCCTAATCCAGGCAGGACTGGTAATGGCCCAGACTTTTCAGGAATTAAAGATTGGGCCACTCCGCTAAGAAAACAACCAAGACAAACTGAGATGAAGGCTGTGGGTAAAGGGAATATGGAATGGGTAGTGGAAGTTGGCAGTTATTATCATCTTCCATGATGACATGACCAGTTGTGGAAACAATAAATGTTATTTGCTCTAAATATATTTTATGTGTGTATCAAATATCTTTGTTTTCTCCTCTTCTCCTCTTATCATATAGCATAAATTATATTAATTATACAAAATAGTATTTGAGTATATCAAGTATACCAGTGAATATCACCCAAGACTCTGTATCCTCTTCTGGAGAATAGGTTAGTGCATTTTTTGTTATACACAAGGCAGGTGTATCATGTAGGTGGAGGTATGACTATGCTACTGCCATTATTTGGTGATTAAGAATCGTTTGAGATATGTATGAGTGCCAAATTGACAAAAGATGGACTGTGATGATTAATATGTCAACTTGATTAGGTTATGGTGTCCAGTTGTTTGGTCATGGAAGAATGGCCTGATTTAACAATTTCAAGGTATTTCTTAGATGGATTTGCATCTATATTCAGTTGACTGCAACCTATGATGACTAGATGTAATAACCAAAGGAGATTGCCCTCAGCAATGAGGGGAGTTTCCTCATCCAAGTAATTGGAGGTGCTAAAATTAGAACTGAGGAGTTCAGAACTCAGAATAATGGATTTCTGTTTCTACCTCAGCCAGCCAGATTCCACAGAAGAAGTAAATTTTACTGTCACCAGAGTTTCCAAAATATGACCTACCCTATGGAATTCAGATTTGCCATTCCCCACAATCATTGACACAATCCCTATAATAAATCACTTAATATTGTATATAAATCCAGTCAGTGCTATTTCTCTGGGGATCCCTGACTAATACATGATATATCCCAAAATTATTTTGTGAATTATCTTAGCCAGGCTTTTTTTTCCCTGATGCATACCAACAGTCTTTACACAGAAGTTTCTTCTCCCTTCAGTGTCTTTGCCCCTACTGTGCTTCTGTTCTATGTTTACTAACCTCATTTTTGACATAGTCTATTATATTTACATTGGCCCCTCAAATTCTACTATACCTATTCAGAGTTTCTTAAAGAAAATCACTTCAAAAAACCATAATTCCCCTTTTAACTGATGCTATGAGAAAGAAAAAATATTTATTGGATAATTATATATTCCATTGATTATAAAATTGTCAAATGCTATTGTCATAGCATTTTATTAAGTTTTCATTATATTACCAAAGAAACTGAATTTTTCTCAGGAAGATGGTGTCCATCAAGACTTTAATGCACAAGGTTAAATGTTATAACATTAATTAATAAAATTGTGGGATAAAAATCATGGTATAAAGTAATAAAGCACTTAGAGTATTTATTTAGGGGGAAACACAAAGATCAAAAAAATTAAAATATTCTAAAATGTTAAAGTTATCAGTGGAAAGAGAGAGAAATTGTTTTCTTTTTCCTTGATTTTCTACCTTTTTGAAGATTTAGTGATACTATGATGATTGAAAAAGTAGCTTTAAAATATGTATATATAGTGTGAACCTAATTTTGTTTATATAAAATGTATACATATAAAATACATTAAAAGTATTTGTATCTATTTGTAGGGATAGTACATTTTATATGCATTTTAATTGATATTTTTTAAAGAAGCCAGAATAGAAAAACATACTTTTTTTTTTTCACTTTAGGGAGGAGAAAATCCATGGGAGCAAACATTGTTTCTGGATGAGGAGTAAAGATAGAAAGATCCAGAGGCAGGGAGCCTGAGAAGTCCGCAAGGAAAAAGAGGTGAAAACCCAGGCAAGAAATTCTTCTTTGTAAAGAGGAAGAACAACTGGGAAAACACTACCTAAAATGAAGGAAGCATCTAAAAGAAAAGCATAATAATACCTAAAAGGTTTCCCTAGGCTTTTAGGGAATTGGCTAGACAATAAAAACAAACAAATGAAAAACAACTTAAAATTGCTTTCAAGTTAATTCTTTAAAGGCATGTCAAAGCTCACATCCTGGATTGCTTCAGTGACTTGGATAATTGTTTCAGGCTTGTTTTCCATATTTCTTACCCCATTAAATTATGAAATAGAATATATAAAGATAAGTGAAAAAAAAAAGTTACTGTTACTATATCCCCAAACCCTGCACTTAAATTAAGAAGCAGAGCATGGCCATAATCTCCAAAGCCTATGTTATGGCCCTTACTGAATGAAATCCTTCCCTTCTTCTTGAATTATCTATTCCTTTGGCTTTTATCAATAATCTATTCTTTACCTGGTGACCTTAGGCAGCATTTTATCATGGAAGTTCTGAGTGGACATTTCAGGGGTTAACTGAGTACTGAATGAGATAATTTGGTGTTTGGACCACACAGTAAGTGCTCAAACATGCTTGCTATTACTTACTCTGCTAATGCAACACATTGGAAGTCAGGTTCCAACTTTGGATGCATTGTGAAAGAAGAAACAAGGGAAAAGGGGATGTATAGAAATGATAAAGAGTAGAGGAGAGATAAAATTATATTCAGCCGTATATGTATATATTTTTTCAACTTCTTCTGATGGGTGTTTTCTAAGTCCACAGAGGGTCTAAGTTTATAATTTTTCAGGAAATCTATTTAAATACTAAATGGATATAAACAAAACATATTCTAATCCTCTCAGAGAACACAATGAGACCACATTTAGAGGAGAGATGACAATAACATGAGGGCCAAGACTTTTCTCCTCAGTCAGTTTAAAGACATTATAGAAAGGAAAAAGTCCTCAAAAGAAAAAGCCACCCCCCAAAATTTTTCATTAAAAAAAACTTTCATAAAGAGGAGGAACATTCAATCATTGGGACCCAGGAGATATGTAATCTAACGACTAAGGTGCATGAATCACACACAGCTGGGGGCTTGCCTACTCTTTGCAATCCAGATTCTATCCTAGCTTTGCTGGGTCTAATAATGTGGATATAAAGGAAATCCACCAGGTGGTTTACTAATTTGGGAAGGTAAATCCAAACAGCATGCAAGGAAAATTCAATGCCATTGAAAAATAAAAATGTAGTTTTAAAATTTATACTTTATCCAGTATTTAGTTAATCATGTGAGTTAGACCCCTCTGGGAATAATTTTAGTAATGAAATTCAAATCTTGATTTGACTCATTTGAATTTTAAAATTCTTTTGCTTGCCTTCAAACTGTTGCTCAGAGTAGAAAACATCCTATTTTTTTGTGGGAATATGTTGAGAGACAGGTGCCATTACATGGTTCTCTTTTACAAAAGGTAGGAGGAATTAGAAAGTGCACATTATCAACAGTACTAACAATGAGGGAAATATGAATTTTAGAAGCTGAAATGAAATAATCTGAGCAGTAGGAGAATAACCAACATTTCAGTGAGGAAAGTGTAGGAATGGTCACACAATAATTAAAGAAGCAGAAGAACCTGTGTGATGAATTATGTGCCTTCCTTTCCAATATCTGGCCTGTATGTATGATATATGCTGAATTTATTTTTGACTCCTTTGTACACATAATGGACTTCAAAATAGCTAAATTTTAATACAGGCATAGTTTCTGATTTTCACTGAGTTATTTATTTTGAGATAAAGACAGCAATAAATTCAAGGAGTTGCTCATGGAGTTTGATGAGATATTCTAAACAGACATGCAGAACAGTCAGGGACAGGGAAGTGACGCTTAGCAATCTGGAAAATTCATTTAAGAAGAAACCATTATTAGGACTTTAAGTAGAAAGTCAATGAAGTATTGATTAAGAAAAAGTGAATTCATATGTTACCAGAGTACTGAGAAGACCCAAATGGAAAGAACAAATAAGTTCCCAATAGCACTGACTACTGTATGTAATTAACCCAGGAAAACCTCAAGTAGTTTTTAACTTTATAAAATACTATTTCTCTTGTATGAACAACAAACTGAACATATTAATATATCCATTCACATAGTATGTTATTCTTCTCAAAGCTAATCTTAAATTTGAAACTCAGAACTCACTCACTGCTTTGGTTAAGGGAGAAACATTGTCTCTACATTTTGGCTAAAGAACTCATTGTTGAAGGAAATGAGGTCACTTGCTAAGTTGACAACTAAAATCCATGGCAGTGTCAAGAGTAGAAAGTAGGGATCCTCTCCAATCTACAATTGAGGAGCTAGAAAATAGGGGGCAGTTTATAGATGGTTAATTATTAGTATAAGGGGAAAATGAAATCAAAAGCGAAGAATTCCAAGAAGTGAAATAAAGCACCATTTATAGCTTTGGAATTGGTGAAAACTGGCTTTCATATACCTATTTATAAAAATTGTTTTGTTATAATATCAAAACAATTTAATTAGTAGAGTTAGTAACTTTGTAGCAATAAATGCAGATAGAATGCTTGTTTGATTTTGCCTGAGTACTTTACTAATCTTAGTTTCTTCAGAAGCTTAATTTCATATGTGAACCATAATTTTCTGAAAACTTATTACTTACTTCATGAATTTCCCAAAAATCTATTTTTAAAAGTCTCATTCATTTGAAATTTGTTGAATGATATGGAAAAAAGGACTCATAGTGTTTTACTTCCATAATTGAAAGTTATTATTTGAAATGTTTGCAAAGGCTGGAAGACTACAAATGCATATTTCAAAAGGAACAAAATTAGCATTTCTAGAGAAAATGTAATTTATATTATATATGTTAAATGTTATTTCTTTCTACTGTAATACAATATGTATTTCTTCTTGTTTGCTTGGATTTTTACTCACTATTTCTCATTTTAGTCTGGGAGGTAAGGAATATGAGGAAAGAAATTCATGTTTGTTTGTTTTATTCCCACGCACACAACTAAAATAATGTTATTGTTTATATCCATTCAAATCAATAAGCAATTAATTTAAGTGTTCCAAACAAGTATTTTAAATACTACTTTAAAAAAAATAGTCTTCACTTATAAGTAAGGAAATATTTACATAGCATTATTGGAGGTATACTGAGAAGTCTTACTAACAATGGTTTACCTAACAGATAAAAAAATTCATTTGAATTGTACAATTTTAAGATTTAGAATTATTTTTTAAGGCTCCATCTTTGTTGCAATGGAATTTTTTATTTTGAAGTTGACATGTCAAGTTAATATGTAAAAGAGAGTTTTGAGGAGGGAATTTAAAAATGAATTGATGAAAAAAAGACAGCTACAAGATTAGGGCAGAAGAATATATCACAAATTTTAATGAAAAAACTAATGAATGCATTAATGATATCATCTGGTGGTCAAAATTTATAGTGAAAAACAATTGTGCCCTGTGTTTGCCATTAGAAATTGATATTTAATAGTTAATAAAATATTTAATAAGCCTTATGCTTAACATTTGTATTTTTAAGTGCTGCAAAATAATAATGGCTAAATAAATTTACTTCTGTTATAAAATGTCAACATTTTAATCTCACGAATCACAAAGAAAAAGGTAAAGTGATAAAAAATAAGTCAAGCCAATTGCATTTTCCTCCTGAAGAGACATTTTTATTCAACTTATTAAATATATAGTATCATTATATTTATCTTTCATTTTATTTTATACCATGTTCTAAAACTATTTTTAGGTATATATCCCACTAGTGACCACCATTAAAACTTTACCTTTGCTTCTACATCTTTAAAAAATCACTGCATAACTTATAGTTGCACCTTTAACAAAATTTGAGTTTGAAAGGACCTAGAGTTAACCCCTTCCCACAGAATTAACTGTATATGTCATTAGAGTTGGAAAATGTTTGCCACCTATAATATTTTAAATGTCTTCAACTACTGATTGAATGCATTAATTTCAAGTAATGTCAAGATTGAACATAATATTCTGAAAGATTTATGGAAAGCATCATGACATTAATCCAAAAAGATGCTTTTGTTTAGTACCAGATTTTCATTTACTGAAACACTGAAATTATGCCAATTAAATATAATTTTATGATATGTGTGTTATAAATATCTCTATAAACACTTTTGACATTGACTTATTAATTTTGTCTTTTCAGGTGCTGTTAAACATTTTCACTGCACTGGACTAAGGAAAATAGGAATGTCACTGTGTTTATTCTCTTGGGACTTTGCCATATATTCTGCTTTGTATTATTTTTATTTTCTTTCATTGCTATTTGAATGGGAAACTTGCTCATAATGATTTCTGTTTCATGCAGTCAGGTAATTGACCAGCCCATGTATTTCTTCCTTAATGACCTCTCACTCTCCGACCTTTGCCACACTTCCTCAGTGACACCCAAACTAATGATGGACTTAGTAGCAGAAAGGAAGACCACTTCCTATAATAGCTGCATGGCACAGCTCTTTTCCACACATTTCTTTGGAGGAATCGATATCTTTATCCTCACGGGCATGGCCTATGATTGCTACATGGCCATCTGCAAACCCCTGCACCACATGGTCATAATGAGCAAGTGGAGGTGTAACGTGATCATCATAGCTTGTTATACTGAAGGATTGGTCCACTCTGCCAGTCATTTTTTACTTACCATTTTCTTACCCTTCTGTGGTCCCAATGAGATCAATTACTACTTCCATGATATGTACCCTTTGCTGAAACTGGCCTGCACTGATACATACAGAATTGGTCTCTTGGTAATAGTCAATTCAGGTATTGTTGCTTTGGTAACTTTTGTGATTTTGATGTTATCTTATTTTCTGATATTATACACCAACAGGGCTTATCTCGCATAAAGCCTGTAGCAAAGCTCTTTCCACTTGCAGTTCTAACATAACAGTTGTGATTCTGTTCTTTGTGCCTGTTTTCTTTGTTTATATTAGACCACCCATAACATTTCCAGAAGATAAACTGTTTGCTGTTTTCTGTATCATCATTGCTTCCATGTTCAACCTTTTGATTTCCACTCTTAGGAACCTGTAGATGAAGAATGCCTTGAGGAAAGTGTGGTGCTGCCAATGTTTTCAGAAAGGGAAGTAGTTCATATAAAGGGCATTTTGGATTTTCTCCCTAGGCCTTGTGAAATAGGCATCTATTAAACCTAAGTCTGAAAATTCATCTAGTGTGATGTGCAATGTGCAGTCTTTATCATTTGTCCAGACCTCTTCATGGTTGGTCAATTTTGATTTATTTCCCCATGTTCATTGTTCCTCCATTCTCCTAATTTTCCTTTACAAGTCCTCCTTATCCTTAATTTAACATTTTATTTTCGCAGTGTAAGGAAATCTTTTTCCTTCCTCTTGCATCTATTTTGGCAAAAACCAACATTATGCCATCTGATAGAGCAGAAATATGGTTTTTTGAATCTGTGTCTCAGTACACAATAAAAAGATTAAAAATGTGAACTTTTTGAGTTCAGACCAGTAGATAGATAAATGAGTGGAATATTTAACCCCTTTGGCTACTAAGCATATATGAACAGTCTTCTATACATTTATTATTAATGAATTCTATACATAGAATTCATTAAGAAAACAATAATATTTTTCTGTTTCTATTGAACAAGATGCACATACACACATATATGCATATATAAATCTAAGAACAACAAAAATGAATTGCTACAACTATCTTTGTTGCTGTAAATTATCATGTGACTTTTGTTAATCTTTATAACTTACATTATTTGTAGCTTTATTTTTCCATTATCTTTTGCCATTTGTCTTGAAATCTTTAAGAGACATTTTAAGATATTTCTATGGATTGAAGATATTGTTCATCTGTGCCCTCACTGTGATGCAACTAAAAAATTTCCCGTGGTCATTAGTACCAATGAACTCAGCCCCTTCTTTTCTGTTGGTTTGATAGAGATTTGAGGAGTCCAACATATTTAGGTGGTATTTTCAATTACCAATTCAATAAAATCACTGGTGTGTTCTCTAATGAAAGCATAACCTCCTTATATGTAAGACCTAAAAATTTGCTGAGCTAGAAATGGTGGGACAGGAAGCAAAAATTTTCTAGGTGGGTTTTCAGTTTGGTAGTAAAAGGAGCTTACATCCCTTGATACCCATAACAGTTTATTCTGCCTGTGGAAGAAAGAGCATTATATGCTGGTCAATTTTCCTTAAAAATTAAACTACAGATTTTCAAGATGTTATCTTTCATATTCAGTAAGGTATTCTGCCATTCTGCTACATAAGTTACTACAGAGCAATGGGTACATGGCAAGGAAAGTGAATTCCTTGATATTATGTACACTGCCACATTTCTTTTATTATGAAATAAGATACTCAATCAGACTCACTGCTGTGTTAATAACAAGATGATGAATAAGGCATTTCATAAATTCATGGATTTTGCTGTTATAACTTGTATCTGACCGGACTTTTTAACAAGGACATCCAGAAAAACTGAAGTATGCCGTGGAGGCAGAATTACTCTTTGAAGCATCACAGTACCAACAAAATAGCCAAGGCTGGAGTAGCCAAGATACCAGAGAAGAGAAAAGTATGCATACATGAGGTTGATATTCAGTGTTGCCTTGTACTTGAGTCATTCAATGATTTTCAAGCATCAGCCATCAAATGGATAGACCAAATGTAACAAATGCTTGCAAGAATTTAGAGAAGTAGAAATCATATGCATTACTGATGGAGTGAAAATGATACAACCAATTTATCAAATAGGAAAATAATTGACTAAAATTGAACATACTGTACTCCTATGTCCTAGAAATCCAATCGTAGGTTTACACTCAACAGAAATGTTTACATAGATTCACCAAAAGAGAAAAACTTCTAAGAACATTGTTTGAAGAGCCCCAAACTTGTAATAACCCAAATGTAAAACAGGTAATTAGATTGTGGTATATTTATACATAAAAAACAACAATGCATTAAGGAACTATTGTTCCCCATGATAAGGGAAAATGTCACAATCTCTCAATCATAATGCTGAATAAAAGAAGACAGAAACAGTAAATATTCTATTAGATGTATGCAAATTTGAAAATAGTTAAAACTAATCTGTTATTAATCTATTATTAGTCTATTAGTAACAGAATTGCAGTTACTTCTGGTGACTGGACGAAGAAATCTTCTGTGTTGCAGCTAATGGTCTATTTCCATCCTTCACTCCCACTTCTCAGAAAGCTCTGTTCATTTCCCCCCATTTTTCAATAAATTCTTTTTGCTCTTTTACTGACCTAACAACAACAAAAAGGTAATTGTAAGGAAAAGTGGAGATTTTACTGTTTCAAATTATGTACTTTGTTTGTTAAAAATCCTTTATACAGAGAAGTGGAAAAAAAATCCCTACACTGGATATTCAATTGAGTGTATACATTTCTTATGGCTCAGTAATTCAAGTATTATTTATAGAAATCTATTTGTAGATTTCCACCAATTGATAATTTCAAGAATGTTCATAGCAGCCTTGTTTGCATTCACAAATTAGTAACAATAATAAAATAAAGGAAGAAAGGAAAATAAATAGCAGATAATGCAATTGCTCAATAATAGAAGAATGCATAAAAAATTGTATGTTTTTTCATACAAAAACACAGAAAAAATGAGTGAAGTAAACATGTTCATATAATGCATAAGACTCAAATTTATAATTTAAGAGAAAGAAGTCATTCATAGATGATTCAAGGTCAAAAACAGGTAAAATTAGACAATTATATTGTTTTGGGATATAGATATATGTATTAATGCTATTGATGTAAAAAGAAACAAGAAAGCATTAACATATTATTCAGGAATTAGTTACTTTTGAGAGAGAGGGAAGGGATACTTTGGGGAAGAGACTTTTAAATCACTTGAAAGGTATTGGCAATGTTCTATTTCTTAACAGGTGTGGTAGCATAAAATAGTTCATTTTATTTTGAATCTTTCTCTAGATATAGATGGAGGCATAGCTATAGATTTAGATTATAGATATAGCTACAGATATACATATATATACTCACAAACACACATATAATTACAATTTTATTTAAAATATATATTTACAATTAAAATTATAAAAGGCAATGAAGTTTTGAAGGGCAGATATTTGCTTAAATATAGTGAATTATGCGATCATCTGGAAAATTCCCCTACAAGTCAATGCAAATGTTTAAGAAATAAAAATAATTTGTGTAAGATAAGAGCTGCAGAGAAAAATAAACATATACATATAAGTGGAATTTTATAAGTTGAGAAGCATTAATCAAATGAACAATTTGAGGAAATCAACTTAAATTTAAGAAAATGGAGAAACAATGATCAAATGTATGAGAAAATTATCTTGAATTTAGGAAAGTCATAATAATTGAGATATATATTACTTACCCACTAATATCCATTGATTATCAATCACAATAGCCAGAAATAGGACAATACCTAATTTATTCTAGTGAAATATATGAACTTTTAGACTTGAAAAGTATGGACTCTTCTCTGGAGTTGTGCTTTGACCTGATCCTTGCTATTGGCCTAGAAGCAATAAGGCATGATGAGAATAAATTGAATCTAAAGAAAATAAGCATCATTTTTTCAAGGAAACAGATACAGGTGAATTTATTGCACAACTTTTAGACAAATAAAATTTGTTTTCTTTTAGAACAGAGAAGGGGGATAATTCTCTTCACCGAGAAGTTTCAAGGAATTTGGGTGTTCATATTTCTCAGATTCAACCTTAAAGATCACTACTCCAGATTTCAGCATCCCATTTTCCAGGGCTCTGTTATTGCAATGAGAGTCTCTAAAAACTAAAGCCCTGCCACCCTCATAGCCAAATTTCGGGTCTGATTTGCAAGATGATCTGCTTTTTGGCTTCTGAATATCAGAATTCCAAGAGAAGAGCTCTGGTTTTCATAGCATTCCTTAAGTTACAGTAGGCCAAATACGGCAACCATTTATGTCAGGCAACATCACAAAATTTATGCTTGTATGTTTCACCCTTTCCATCCGGACTCCAGAGTCATTGCAAATCCCAAGACCTCATCATTTGCTTTCATTGTACCTTTGTTAACATAATTGAGATACTCATGCTTAGTACCCTGCATGTACAATCTAAATGTGAAGAGAGTTAAGGCCTAAAGATATCGCTCTGATATATGGAAATGTGGAAAATTTGTCTATCTTCTCCTTCCAAATGGATCATGTGAGACACAGTGGTTTTTACATTTTCTCAGAAGACAATCCAGCAAGGTAGAGGGGACATTTATTCTTGACACCATACAGAGGCCAGTTTAAAAATGCACACTATCATACTATCTCTTCTTCGCTGACTTGTTTTCATTTTATTTCACCATTAAATTATAACTCATAAACTGTGGCTCAGTTTCTATTTCTTAGGAAACCCAGGTTAAGATATCTGTTTCCAGAAGCAGCCAAGGGTTATAATCTCCCAGGTAATCCACTTTAAATGTCACATGGAAATTAAGTAGAACTTTAGATATACAACTTTTGGATAGACAAAAAAAAATATTTTTAAACATAAATGACAATGATGATTTTATTTCATTTGAATTTCAAAAATGATTAGAGACTACTACTCTCTGCAAAGAAAGCAGGTAAGTCCTACAACCAAGACCTACATTGTACATAGCCATAATGCATGGTAAAATTCATTAGTCTTTAGGAGTGAAGTTAAACATTTATTCTGACTGCATTCAAATGCTGAATACCATCTTTAATTCAGAATTAATGGAAATTATCTAATGATTTCATCTCCTAGTAAGTAAAAATTCAACAAACCTATAAGAAACAAATATTACTTTCAAACAGAAAAACCTAGCTTTCATATATAATATAAACTGTATTTTACAGTATAAATATGCTGATTTAATTTCTCTGAGATGCACCTTTTCCCTGTTCCTTTCAATCTTTTGCAAATGTTTTAAAAAAATAACTTCTTATTATTTAAGTAAATTGCAATGAATGAATAAATCTAGATCCTTCAGAAGATTTTAAAATGAGGCAGATTATCTATGATTTTAGAAAATCCGTGAAGAACAATAGTATCATTACTATTCAGTGTAACATACTGAGGTTGATTAGGGAAAAGCAAATTGATAGATGAATCAAATGAGTGACATGCATTTTAGAGAAAAATATAAATGAAAAGAATAGGAGGCACAAATTAAGATGATGCACTTGAGTAAAAGTTCATTACTCTTCTCATCTTTTGCTACTCTATAAATGATATGTATGCAGGGGAAATTAAGAGCATCGAATATCATGGGTTTAGAACACCTTAATATCAGAGAATCCTAGAAATCAATGTAGAATAAATTTAATGGATGAAGGAGAGAATAATGAGAACATTAAAAGAGAAAGGAAATAAGTCTTGTTCTGAGAATTGGTACTAGAGACAGAAAAGAGCTTTGAAGCTTGTGTTGAGAGAAATTTCTTGGGTGAGAAAACTTGGATTGCAACATAAATAGGAATGTGTGCCTAGGGTAATTCCAAAAATCATTTGGATGTAAAAACTGTATTATCAATATCAAAATTGTAGGAAAACATTAAAATATATCTTAAAATAACCTTCATTTTACATCAGTATTTACCCCTATTATGAAAAATGCCTGGTTCCCTCATTTGCAAAACAGGGCTATCAAGAAGAAAATTGGGTCCTTGTTAGCATTACATGAGTCAATACATGTAACATGCTGAGAGACGCATCTATGAGATGGTAAGCATCAAATAAATAGTCACTATCATTACCATGACTTCTCTTTTTAGTCTCAAATAATGACAATTAGATGTGAATTATAGTAACTTTCATTTTTATGCTAATTTTAAATCTTTAGTGCAGTTTATTCATTATTTTGGTAAATATATATTTGATATGTAATGCATACATAACAATGTAAGGAAAGGCAAAGAGAAAGAGAAAAGTTAAAGCCTATTGCACACTATGTATGTGTCTTATAAATTAACATGCACAACTGTGGGGCATTGATATTAGAAATGCACATAGTATACAAGAGTACAAACAGAGTATCAGACAAGTTTATTATCCTGCCCCAGATTATATGGTTTTGTCTCTTTCTTGGTCTTTTGTCTAAATCCAAAGTCTATGCACTGACTGTTAGACTAAATTATGAATGGCAAGAAGAATACAAGGTGCTGTTTCTCTGAAGAACTGCTTGGAGAAATAAAAATAATTAATTTCCTGGCTGTTCAAATTAAGTGTCAATGATGAGATATCTGGGAGTATTTTAGAGAGTGTTAAAGGAGTTTTAGACCTCAAATGCTTAAGGAAAGCTTGCTACAGATGTAGAAGCAAGTGCGGTTCTTTGAGCACAGATGTAACAAAAGGGACCAAAATTTTAGAGACTTTGATCTGTCATGATATATGCAATGAATTGCAGAGGGACAATGAGCTACTAATTTTGAGATGAAATACCTTTGTCATACTAATGGAGACCAAGCTGGGTGCTGTTTTTATGAGACTACTGTTGGCAATGAGGAAGGACTGAGGGCAGGATGGAGCCGGGAATATTATCCCTGAACAGATGCCCTAAATTATCCATTATGTGCAAATAGTACAGGGAACAAGAAGTATGTTACCCCATTTATCCTTCAAAGGTAATGTCTAGCTTAATGTCCTAACTCACCACCATCACATTTCATAAACTCCTTCCTTGATTTCAATTTTGCATGTAGTCTCTATCCTTAAAGCTGAAGTGTTCCTGGTGAATTTTATATATGTTTATATGTTCCATAAACAAAAAATAGACTTAATATAATAATAATATTATATGTTTAGCTTGGAAACAGTTCATTTCAGATGGATCCTTTGTCAAATCAACCAAAGGTGAGTATGATTTGGGGGAATATACACTGAATTGGGAGTTAGGAAACAACTTTGCTGCTGTTTACTAAATGAGGATGCTAAAATTCTATGAGACTTCATTCATTTGTACAAGGGGATAGAGAGAAAGACTACAAAATCTTTAAAAATATGACTAAAATTTCTGTAATAAATCAGACAATTAGCAAGGTAGCTAAATCTAAGATATATACATATGTAAAATAAATAGATTTTATCTAACCAAGGAAGGAAAAAACTAGAAAAGGAGAAAAGGAATTGCATTACAAAGCCAAAAGTCAATTATAAATATATTTTAATAAAAGAAACTTTGGGCCAAAAGGAAGAAAATCATATGACCATTTTTAAAGCTGTAAAATGAGCATGGATAAATAGAACCACATACCAAAGTTGTGAATGAGGAGTTAATATCAGAAAAACACAATTTCATGAATTAATATAGGAATTAAATAAAATTCTCACTAAAATTCCAGATTTTTTTTTTCTAATAAAATAATCCTAAAGCTTGTGTGGAAAGAATAATGCCCAAGAAAATGCAATAAATGTGTTTTTATTAGTTGGAATAACCCTCATTGGAAAACAATTTAAGAACTTATGCAAATGAGTGTTCTTTTTATTTAATGTAAAACTAAGTCCAGAAAAAATAAGCAGACTCTAAGGTTAATATTGACAGAACCAGGCTCCCTCTAGATCCTTGTTCTATCATGCTTTTCATGAAGTGTTTGTTCTTATGGTTGCAAAATGGCTGCTTATGTCTATGTTTCAGGATAGAAGAAAGAAAAAAGATAATAAAAGAATGAAAATGTTTATCAGGAAGTAAAACTTTTCCAGAATTCCCCAACAGACTCCCATTTAGGTTTCACTGATATAACAATATTAAATCGCTCACCTAGTTACAAGGGAGATTTGGGAGCACAAGCAATATCAAGGTTCTGAGAGTAATAAAAATGGAGAGATATTGGGTAGGACACTGGAAACATCTAAAATAGTATGCAAAATAAGAACCCTGAAAGGGAACTTGCTTTGTCAGATATCAGTTCAATAAATCATTGATTTTGAAATGGATAAATAATTTCTTCAAAGAGAATTTGAAGTTCAGTTATATTTCTGAATATATAAAAAGTAACACATGGAAATTTTATAGTTCCATCATTATGGCTTTCTCTTTTCTCTATCACTAGGGACTTTTCTTAATAGTTTTAAACATTTATCTATTCAACAAATAATTGTTGATATCTATTATATTCCAACCATTATTCTAGGAACAGAGTAAAATACTTGTGTGCAAATATAGGACAGATTGGAGGCTATTACAATAATTCATTGGAAGTTCAAGGTAGCAGTCTGAGTTCGGAGACATAAATTTTGGAGTCACCTGCATATAGTAAGTATTTAAATCTTTGTTTTATAAAATCACCAAGATTGAAACAAGCACAAGTCCAAGGATGGAGCCTTGTTAAACTCTAATACCAAGATTTCAGTGAGACATCAAGGGCAGGGAAAATCAACATAGACATGACAGAGTTGGACTCAGTTGTGGTTTCCCTACACATGGCTTTTCTACCCCTTCCTTCTGAACCTATACTTAGTACCTTACTTGGTAGGTTTATGTTCAAGAGACTTAAATCTTTGGACTGTCCATGTACAAGTTGGGCCCTGAATCTCAACAGTTTTGCAACACTTACTTTCCAGTTCATTGAACTCACCCAGGACAACTAACAAGGAGATGATGGACAATGACCATCTCAAGGAACAGAGAAAGTCTTCAACTGCAAGCAAAATAGTCCCATCCATTTGCCTCATGGGATAGAAGCCCCCTCTCAATTAGAAGCTGAGTGGACATCACCATCCCAGAATCCTCAGGATTGGGGAAAGAATGAACGATGGGCTAAAGTAGACTTAGTGGTATTCTGCTATAGACTTACTGTGATTCTAGAAATGGAAGAGCTTTTATGATTCATGTGGAGGCAGTGGCCACTGGAAGTACTCAAGGAAGGGAGAGTGAAAAATAACTGTAATTTGGGGGCATTTTGGGGACTTGGGAATTGCATTGACATATACAAACCATTATATATCAGGTAATAACTTACAAAAATGTGTAGGAGAGTGTAAACTATGATGTAAACTATAATCCACGCTTAGTGGCAATGCTCCAAATTGTGTAATGTGTTCATCAATTTTAACAAATGTATCACACTAATGAAGGATGTTGTTAATGTGGGAAAATGTGGGGGCTAGGGAGCAGGGCATATGGGAATCCTCTGTATTTTTTATGTAACATTTATATAATCTAAGTATCTTTAAAAAATAAAAATAAAAAAGTATATTTTAAAAAAAGCAAAGGAAGAAAATCAGGAGAAAATGATGATCGCACACCAAGTCAAAATATCTAGAGGAAAAAGAGTGATCAACTCTGTCAAATCCTGGAAATGTCAATATAAAAATAATTGATAAGAGTAGTTTCACTGAAGTAGTAGAGGTGGAAACCTCATTTGAAAAGGTTCAATAAAATTGGAAGGAGAGAAATTAGACAGTGACCATAGGAAGAAGAAAAATCAGAAATAGAGAAAGAAAATTGGAAGGGAAAATACAGACAAAAAAAGATTTTTGTTTTGTTTTAAAAAAGATAAATACAAGTTTATTTTGTTAAATGGATGCATTTTAAAAGAGAATATAATCATGATTTGCACACAAATATAAAAATGAACTCATAACAAGTAATTTATTTACCTCATGTTATGAGAAAAGTTAGATCAGTTAAAAAATACCACACAAATACTACATATTCATAGTTTGGTAAGGAATGCTGAATTAATTTATAAGAGGATACAAAGCTGGAAAAATTGATCAATATTCAAAGTGTGACAATCTATTGCTTTCCACTTTGCAGTCTCTGGACAGGCATTGCTGTCATTACTGTCATTTTCTTCAGATTAACATTTATATCTTGAGAGTTGTTAAATATCTTAGTCAAAGACAATGCAAGGTGGATAATCTGGAAAGAAGCACTTGTCAGGACATAGGAAATTTCAGACTCCCATCATATTTCCAGACAGTTTTTATGTTGATATCAATGATCTAAAAGAGGTGACAATTGCTTATGCAGAGGAAGAGGGGAGAAGCAATGAAGTGATGTCCTTGAAAATGTGTGAAGGAAGAAATATGGTGCATAAATGAAGGAGTTAAAGTTGGAACTTCTTTATCAATAATTGCTATTTTTAATATCTTCTGTCCCAGATGTTTTAATAATTCCTGCTCAAAATTATTACAAGAAATCACTAGGGAGTTAGCCACAGAACACCACAGTTTTGGGGGGAGAAAGAATCACTTTCCTGTCCCCTTGGTTATGGATTTCTGCCAGCCTCAACCCATGAACCAATAAAGTCCTATTTTTAAAACCATATTGTGGAGGAAGGAGGGGCAAGATGGCGGTTTAGGAGGGCCCTCATGGAGAGCTCCCAGAGCACAGCAGATTGTGGACAGGGTCTTGCCTGGGGGTTTGTGCTGTGGGCATGTAGAGTGAGAAGCTTGGGACATCGATCTGTGCAGATCTATGGAGCGGACTGAAAGGTAGAGATTTGTGAGATTTAAGCCTGCCTGTGGTGGTTAACACAGTCGGTTGACTCCCACACTTAGGGAAAAAAAAAGCTGGCTGGAGCTGCGACTCCCACCTGGTAACTGGGTGACAGGGCCCTGTGGGATGGGGCATTTTCTGAGGGGGTGCTCTGACAAAGGGGTAAGAGAGCTTTATTTTCTGGAGATTTGCCTGCCTGAGACCCTTGCAGCTTGGTGAACAAAACAGCTGCAGTGAATCAGCACCCAGCAGAGGGGAGGGGTGAATCTGATGAGGGAGTTGATTTGACTAGCTGCCCAGGGATAAGCTCTGGGCCCCACAGAGCCAGGAAGAGGGAGCACTCTCTGAGAGAGGGAGGGTTCTGACAGAAGGCAGAGAGGAATATTTTTGCCATCTATTTGGCTGCCTGGACCCCCTCATAACTTTGGGGAGTAGATAAGCTGGCTTGAAGCAGCGCCAGGCTGAGGGGAGAGGCAAATCTGCTGAGGAAACTTGATTTACCAGCAGCCCGGTGACACTGGGGCTCTGATCCAGGAGGGGCGGAGATGGCTGTTTTTAGCATTCTACACTGACAAACATCAGAGCTTCAGCTTCCCTGGGGAGTCTAGGACTTGGGAAGTGCTTGATTAGTTTCCATGAGCACAGGCAGGGTCCTCTCCATGAGGGGGGTGGTCTAGAGGAGGACTTATTTTTGGTCCTGTATTTCATGAAAAATAATAATAATAATGATATGGTCACTTTAATAAATTAAAAATAAATTCTTTTTAATTTAGTTTAATAGCTAAAAGCTCCTTCAGGACCTAAATAGAGAACCCTGCAGGGAAATTGATTGATAAACACAAGCAGGCTGAGAGGATACACGGGGACCCCAATGGAACATTGATTCCCTTAGCTTTGTTTGACTGCTAGCCTGTGTCGTTGTTTGGTTTTTCTCTGTTTATTTGTAGTCCCTTGCTTTTCTTTCCTCTTTCCTCTGCCCTTTCTTTTCTCTTTCATTTTTTTAAAATTAGGTACTGCTAGCTTGTCTCTTCTTTGATGCACTGCTTCTTCAGTAATTTCCCATTCTCTGTCTATATTGATTTTGTATTCCAAACCTTCTCTTATACTTCCTTCATCTTTCTGCCTTCTGCTTTCCATTGTGGCTATTAAATACCACATTTTTTCATATGCCCACAACACAAGGGTGTCAATTTCTTTTATATCTATTTTGTTTTCTTCTTTCTTATTAATATTAACTCTTTCCTTTCAGCCCTTTCTTCAAGCTTTCTCTCCCTCCTCATAATTCTAGCCTTCTAAATCATTATATATCTACATTCCTCTATTTGGTTTCCCAGGCCATTGTAGGTACTCCACTTTTTTCCTATTACTCTACACTGCCTACATGAGTTAAATATTCATTTCATTAAGTCTTATTTGGCCCCTGTTCTAACTTTTATCAATATTACTATTATCCTTCCTCCTTTCTCACATCTTTCAATTTCTCTGGCCCTAATCTTTTGCCTTCAAGGGAACATAGAAAGAAGCAAGGAAATAAAATAAGGAGAAAAAGTGTCAAAGAGAAAACTTAACACACATGCAGAATCACCAGTTAAATAAAACTCTAGAGCAGAGTGAGAAGCTAATCAACTGAATAAATCGATCCAGATAAAATGATGACTAGAATGCATAAAAAAAATTTCAAACCACATTGAGAAACAGGAAAATATGGATGAATCCAATGAACAAACTAAAAACCAGGAAGTGATGCAGAACATCAAACAACTAATCAAAGCTTTCCAAACAAATATCATGGACCAACTTAAAGAAGTGAAGGAAGAGATTAAGAATATAAAAAAGATACTGGGAGAACATACTGAAGAAATTGTAAACATACTCAAAAGGATAATGGATATGATGTTGACCAAAGGCACAATTCAAGAAATCAGAAAGATGCTGGATTCACATAACAGCAGATTTGAATGGGCAGAAGAAAGAATTAGTGATGTGGAAGACAATACATCTGAAATCAAACAGATAGCAGAACAAATAGAAAAAAAGATAGACAAAACTCCAGCAGGGACTCAGGGAATTAACAGACAACACAGAGCACGCAAACATATGCATTATGGGCATCCCAGAAGGAGAAGAGAAGGGAAAGGGAACAGAAGAAGTGTTGAAGGAAATAATGGCTGAAAACTTCCCAAACATATTGAGAGAGATGGATATACAGATCCAGGAAGCACAGTGCACCCCAAATAGTATAAATCCCAACAGGCCAACTCCAAGACATATACTTGTCAAAATGGCCAATGCTCAAGACAAAGAGAAAATACTCAAGGCAGCAAGAAAAAAGAGAACCAGCACATAAAGGGAAGCACAGTAAGATTAAGTGCTGATTTCTCAGCTGAAACCATGGAGGCAAGAAGACAGTGGTATGACTTAGTCAAAATATAAAAGACAAAAACTTCCAGCCACAAATTCTCTATCCAGCAAAACTGGCATTTCAAAATGATGGAGACTTCAAAATATTCACAGATAAACAGAAATTAAGAGAGTATGTCAATAAGAAACCTGCACTTCAAGATACACTAAAGGAAGTTCTACAAGTTGAAAGGAAAAAACAAGTGAGAGAGAGTTGGAGGAGAGTTTAAAAGCAACTAAAAAGACAAAAACAATAACAAAACAACATATGACATACATTAACCCAAAGAAAAATGGCTGAAGTAAGAAATTCATTATGAGTAATAACACTGAATGTTAATAGACTAAATTCACCTATCAAGAGACACAGATTGGCAGAATGGATAATGAAATATGATCCATCCATATCCTGTCTACAAGAAACCCACCTTCGATCCAGAGGCTGAAAGTGAATGGCTGAAAAACCATTTTATAAGCTAACAATAGTAAAAAAAGGACAGGAGTAGCTATTCCAATATGACACAAAATAGACTTTAAATGCAAAACTATTGTAAGAGACAAAGATGGACATTATATATTAGTAAAAGCAGTAATCTCTCAAGAAGAGAGAACAATCATAAACATTTATGCACCTAATTGGGGTGACTCAAAATACATGAGGCAAACTCTGGAAAAACTAAGTGGAGAAATAAATGCCTCTACAAATATAGCAGGGGACTTTAATATACCATTATCATCATTACACAGAACATCTAGACAGAGAATCAATAAAGAAACAAAGACTCTCAACAACACATTAGAGGACCTTTACTTAATAGACATATACAGAACACTACACCAAAATACAGCAGGATTTACATTCTTCTCGAGGGCACATGGATCATACTCCAAGATAGACCACATGCCAGGCCACAGAACAACTCTCAATGAATTCAGAAAGATTGAGATTATGAAAGTAATTTTTCTGACCACAATGGATGAAATTAGAAATCACTAAGGCCCAGAGAAACAGGTTAGGCACAAGGATATGGAAGTAAAACAACACAAGCTTAGACAAACAGTGGGTCAAGGAGGAAATCTCAAAAGAAATCGGTAACTACCTTGAAACAAATGAAAATGACAACACAACATATCAAAACCTATGGGATGCAGGGAAAGCAGTCCTGAAAGGTAAGGTCATAGCCATAAATACATATATTAAAAAAGAAGAGAGAGCTAAAATTGAAGACCTAACTGCACACCTGGAGGAATGGAAAAACAACAACAAACTAAACCAAAAGGAAGTAGAAAGATGGAAATAACAAAGATTAGAGCAGAACTAAATGATATAGAGAATAAGAAAGCACTAGGGAAAAAAAAGGAAAAAAAAACCAAAAGATGGCTCTTCGAGAATATCAATAAAATTGACAAAACCTTAGGCAGACTAACAAAGAAAAAGAGAGAACAGATGCAAATACACAAAATAAGGAAGGAGCAAGGGGATATCACTACTGACCCCACAGAAATAAAGAGTATCATAAGAGGATACTTTGAAAAATTATATGCCAACAAGATTGATAAATTAGAGTAAATGGAGAAATTTCTAGAATCTCATAACAGCCTACATTGATGAAAGAAGGAATTGATGAACTCAACAGCCCAATTACAAGTAAAGACATAGACTCAGCCATCAAAAACCTCTCAGCTAAGAAGAGTCCAGGACCAGATCCCTTCACAGCTGAATTCTACCAAATATTCTGGAAGGAGATAACACCAATTCTGCTTAAGCTTTTCCAAAAAATTGAAATAGAAGGAATATTGCCTAACTCATTCTATGATGCTAATATTACCCTAATACCAAAACCAAACAAAGATACCACAAGAAAGGAAAATTACAGACCAATTTCTTTAATGAAGCTAGATGCTAAAATCCTCAACAAAATACTTGCTAATTGCATTCAACAACATATCAAAAAGATTTTACAGCATGACCAAGTGGATTTCATCCCAGGCATGCAAGGATGGTTCAGTATAAGAAAATCAATCAATGTAATACACCACATAAACAGACTGAAGGAAAGAAATCACATGATCATCTCTATTGATGCAGAAAAAACATTAGACAAAATACAGCACTCTTTCCTGACAAAAACACTGCAAAGATAGGAATAGAAAGAAATTTTCTGAATATGACAAAGGGTATATATGAAAAACCCAAAGCTAACATCATTTTCAATGGTGAAATCCTAAAAGCCTTCCCTCTGTGATCGGGAACGAAACAAGGATGCCCCCTATCACCACTCCTATTTAACATTGTCTTAGAAGTACTTGTGCGAGCACTGAGGCAAGAATAGAACATAAAAGGCATCCAGATTGGAAAGGAAGAAGTAAAAATTTCATTATTTGCAGACGACATGGTCCTATACATAGAAAGCCCTGAGAAATCTACAACAAAGCTTCTAGAGGTTGTAAAGTAGTTCAGTCATGTTGCAGGCTACAAGATCAATGCTGAAAAGTCAGTAGCATTTCTGTACACCAATAACGAGCAATCTGAGGAGGAAATCAAGAAAGAAATAACATTTAAAATAGTAACTAAAAGAATCAAATACCTAGGAATAAATTTAACTAAACATTTAAAGGACTTATATACAGAAAACTACACAACACTGTTAAAGGAAATTAAAGAAGACTTACATAAATGGAAAAAATATTCCCTGTTCATGGACAGGAAGACTAAACTTGATCAAGATGTCTATCCTACCCAAAGTAATCTACACATTTAATGCAATCCCAATAAAAATCATCAATGTATTTTTTAAGGAACTGTGAAAACTAACCACAAAATATATTTGGATAGGTAAGAGGCCCCAAATTGCCAAAACCATATTTAAAAACAAAAATGAAGCTGGAGGTGTCACATTACCTGACTTTAAAACATACTACAAAGCTACAGTGATCAAAACCACATGGTATTGGCACAAGGATAGACTTACTGACCAATGGAACTGAATTGAGAGTTCTGATATATATCCTCGCATATACCATCATATGATATTCGACAAGGTCAAGAAGCCCACTCAGTTGGGAGAGAATGGCCTCTTTAAAAATGGTGCTTGGAAAACTGGATATCCATATCCAAAAGAAAGAGAGAAGAATATCATCTCACACCTTATACAAAAATCAACTCTAGATGGATCAAAGATCTAAATATAAGCGCCAAAACCAAAAAGATCTTGGAAGATAATGTAGGGAAGCATCTACAGGACCTTGTAAAGGAAATGGTTTCATGAACTTCACAGCCAAAGCATGAGCAGGAAAAGAAAAAATAGATAAATGGGATCTCATCAAAATTAAAACTTCTGCACCTCAAAGGATGTTATTAAGAGAATAAAAAGGCAGCCTATGCAATAGGAGAAAATATTTGGCAACCATATATCTGATAGGAGCCTAATATCCTGCGTATATAAAGAAATCCCACACCTCGAAATAAAACAACAAACAACCCATTTAAAAAATTAAAAGACACTGAAAAGACACTTCTCCAAAGAAGAAATACAAATGGCTAAAAAGCACATGAAAAAATGTTCGACATCGCTAGCTATTAGGGAAATGCAAATCAAAACCACAATGGTGGTAAGCTTACACCCATCAGAATGGTAGCTATTAAAAAAAACAGCAGAATATAAGTGTTGGAGAGGATGTGGAGGAACAGGAACCCTCATCCACTGCTGGTGGGATTGTGGAATGGTCCAGCCACTGTGCAGGGCAGTTTGTCAGTTTCTCAGAAAACTAACAATAGATCTTCCGTATAATCCAGTGTTTCCACTTCTGGGTAGTACTCACCAGGTGAGTTGGATGAGTCCATTGAGCTGTAGAGTAGGAGTTTCAGCTGCACTGATATTCCAGGCACAGCTGGCACATGGGCAGGCCAAAGGCTCCAGTCTCTGGAAGTACACCTACAAACTGCAGCATCACATATAAGTTTGAATAGAAGGGACTGATGGACCGTGTGCAGGGAGGACTTATTTGAGTCCAACTCTGTCACACTCAGGAGCACAGATTGCAAAGTAGAGCCCACTAATAAGGCATCAATCTCTGGAGCTATCCCCACTTATATAGGACCTGGGGGTCTCCAGAGCCCTCAGGAGCCCCTCTGTGGGGGGTGATATCCACTTTGGTGTTCCATGAGATCCTAAGGTGTGCATAAGTGTTTCCTCTGGGATGACCTCTCAACTCTCTTTGAAGTCTCTTAGCCACATGAACTAATTTGTCTTTATCTTTACATTTTTCCCTTTTTTTCAAGGTCTTTTTCCAGTCCTATTGCCAGTTGGCACTTGGTATTAATCCCTCATTTCCAGGGAGGCTCATCCCCGGGAGTCATGTGGCATGCTGGGGGAAAGGTAATGCATTCATATGCTGAGTTTGGCTTAGAGAGAGACCACATTTGAGTAAAAAAGAGGCTCTCAGGTGGCAACCCTTAAGCACCCTATAACAGTAGGCTAAGTTTCAATTACAAGAACAAACACTTGTAAGGCTAGTCATCAATAACAAGAACCCATCAGTGGACCATCCTCCTTTGCCAGACACTGCCCCTGCACTTGGGGGACTGTTGTTGCTCCCTGGGAAAATGTGGCAGAAAATGTGGCTGGGAATTCAGTATTCATTCATTTATTCAATGATTGTCTACCCACTGTGACCATGCCCCGCCCCTTGATCATTTGAACAATTTTATATATCTTTCATGTATATTCAGGTGAACTTCCTCCCATGAAACCCCCATCCTAGACACCCCCACAAATGATCCTCTGTTGCCACCATTGTAACCCTTCTGTGAGCTAAACCGTCCTTGATGATGAAGCACCTATAATAGTCAAGCACAATTAATAGGTAAATGAAACAATAATGATAAGCTTAAATGCAAGAGAGAAAATACATGGAAACTCAGAAAAAAATGTGAAAATTCAAAAAACTTATAAATTAAAAATTAAAAACTAAAAATATTTATTATTATTATTATTTCCTTTTATCCCTGCATTATCAGGTGTCCAGTCTCTACGATGGCACCCTCACCCCTCACTCCCCAGTATCTCCCAAATTTTCATTTAATTTTCAGAGAAGTTTTAGTTCACAGCAAAGTCACACACAGAATACCAGAGACTCTCATATACCCAACCTCTTTCCCCCTTCCTCACCCCATATTAAAGTCTTTTTTATGTGGATGGTAGCATTGTTATAACTGTTATACAGATAGTGAAACATAGTTACTAAACATTGTCAATGGTTTACAGCATAGTTTAAAATTTAGATGGTACAGTTTAATAATTTTTCATGATATTTAACATGTCCTGTGTCCTCTACTGCAAGGCAATGAAAAACATTTCTCCAAGCTTGGAGAGAAATGCAGCCCTGGGAAGCGAGGAACCCAAGAAGCCTGAACTGTGGCAAAACGTCAGCAGCTGTCTTGCTCCAACATTTGGCAATGGACTTTGGTGAGGGAAGAAATTTATGCTTTATGGCCTGGTAACTGTGGACTTCTACCCTAAATAAATATCCTTTATAAAGTCCAACCAATCTCTGGTATATTGCATTAGCACCCTTTTGGCTGACTAATACAAATACCAAAATTGCATTTTTTTAAATATATTAGTTTTTTTATTTTTAAAACATACTTAGATTACATAAAATACTACATAAAAAAATATAAGGGATTTCCATATGACCCACTCACCAGACCTCCCACTTTTCCCCACATTAACAACTTCTTTCATTAGTGTGGTACATTCATGCAATTGATGAACACATTGTGGAGCATTGCCACTAAGCATGGATTATAGTTTACATTGTAGCTTACACTCTCTCCCCCTCAATTCTGTAGGTTATGGCAGGATACATAATGTCCTGTATCTGTCATTGCAATGTCATTCAGGTCATTTCCCAGTCCTGAAAATGCCCCCATATTACACCTTTTTTTCCCTTTCCCTGATTTCAGGTCCTCCAGTGGCCACTGTCTCCACATCAATGATATAATTTCTTCCATTGTTAGAATCACAGAAAGTCTATAATAGAACACCAGTAGGTCTACTCTAGTCCATATTTTATTCCCAAATCCTGAAGATTCCGGGATGGTGAGGAAGGATGGTCCATTGATGGGCCCTTGATATAGATCACTATGCTTATGAGACTTTTGCTCTTGAATTTGTAACTTAGTCTAGTGTTGTAGGATGCCCAAAAGTTAACTCCTGAGAGTCTCCTTGCTACTCAAATGTGGTCTCTCTTTAAGCCAAACTCAACATATAAATGCATTACCTTCCCAGAGCAAGGGACATGACTCTTGGGAATGAACCTCCTTGGTGCCAAGGGATTACTACCAAGCATCTGCTGGTGATACAACTGGAAAAAGACCTTGACTAAAAGGGGGAAAAAGTAAGAGGAATGAGTTTACATGGCTAAGAGAATTGAAACTGAGTTGGGAGTTCATCAGAGAGGTAACACTTATTCACATCTCAGCAGAATCTCATAGATGGCCAAAGTAGATACTACTCCAAACAATGGGACTCATGAGGGCTCTGGAGACACCCAGGTCCTGCAGTCATGGCAGATAGCTCCAGAGTTTGCTGCCTTGCCAGTGGACCCTACTTTGGAGTTTGTGCTCCCAAGTGTGACAGAACTGGACCCAGATGTGACTTCTGTACACATGCCTCTTCCATCCCTTTTATTTGAACCTATAGTTGATGCTGGATTTGGTAGATGTACATCCAAGAGACTTGAATCTCTGGGCTGTCCATGTACCAGCTGGGCTTTCTGAGCCTCAGCAGAGTTGCAACACTTACTCTCCAGTTCTTTAGACTCACCCAGGACAACTAACAAGGAGGTAAGGATGGACAACCACCACAACAAGGAACTGAGAGCATCTACAACAGCAAGCAAGAGAGTCCCATCCATCATAGGGGATTGAAGTCCCCTCTCAATTATACATTTTTTTAAATCATGGACAGTGATTAGTTGAAGACTGCTTAAATAAAACTTAATAGGAGTCCAATGTCCAATTCTCCAAGTGCTGTATTTAAATCTAAGATATATGCAATAAGCCACTGCTTCCATAGAATCCAAATCAACTGATAAATTCAATGAATATGCATTACTAAATCTCAGTATGTAAACAGTACAGCAGAATTCTGAAGGAGGCATTAACCTACTCTCTAAGGAAAGGTTTCAGTTTTTACTATAGAAATTTCAAGGGCATTTTCCCAATTTTATTTCAATTTTCAAGAAAAGAAGAAATCTATGTTCAACATTCATATTGGCATATATTCTTTATCAATACTTATAGTGTATATTTTTCACAGTTCCTTGGGATAATGAATACAAAGATAATACATGGCTACTGTTTGATTTCCAAACTGGTTTAACTAAGAGATATTTAACTTGGTAGAAATTTTATTCCAGTACCTCTGTGAGTTTGTGAAAATAGGATAATTTGACCAAGGTGAAGCTTAACTTTACTTTTAAAATTTTGTTCAAAGGCCTAATAATATTAATATCAATCAAATCATCTTTTATTCCCCTTGTTTATCTGAAAACTAAGATAAGACCAGTTTCCATTTTGCTGGAGGAATAATTGTGTGAAACTCTTTTGGCCTGGAAAGAAAGGACATAATGCCTACATCAGACAAGAGAAAAACAATAGAAAGAGTAATCAACACTGAGATGTAGGTAAATGGCAAACACTAATGTTGCCTCAGTTTAACATTTGAGAAGGATGCTGGCTACTCCAGCATTCATCTCCCAGTCTAATAAAGACTTTAAAGAGTGAACACAATCTTTTTCCTCAGACTGCAGCCATAATGCATTTTATAACACACAATATGTATTTTATTATTTCATACAACCCTCATTGATTTCACAGTCTTTCTTGATAAACTCCTTAGCATGGCATACATACACGGGCCTTTGAAGTTTGGCTCCTGTTTTACTTTGCTAACAGTTGCGGGGCACAATATACTAGAAGTGGCTTGGCATTTATGATGGAAATTTATTAGGTTAAAAGCATACTGTTCTGAGGTGTGAAAGTGTCCAAATCAAGGCATCATTATAAATGCTGCATCACTGAAGTTTGGCTACAGGCAATCCTGGACTCCTTCCATGTTGCAAGGCACATGGAAGCTTCTGCTACTCTTCTGGGTCTTTTTCTTCAGCTCTGGCTGCTCTACCTGTGGCTTCTCTCTCCTGGGTTCCTCTCTGAGCTTCTGCATTCCTTCTCTCTAACTTTGTAGCATTTTCTCTGTGTTTCTGCTGCTTTCAGTCCTCAGTTTCTAAAGGACCTAGCAAAAGGACCAAGACCCACTCTGGGCCACACCTCCCTGAAGTAATCCAGGCACAGGATTCCATGCCTACAGGAATGGATTAACTTTGAGACCGTGATCTTCTCTGGGATCCACAAAAAGCTTCAAACTGACACAGTTTCCCTTTATGTCTCTATATTTATTTTCACTGCATCCTTTTTTCCCCTGCAACATGTTCTAACCTTGTTACCTAAGCTTACTAACAACACCATCACCCTTTAACTAGAATGTTGAACTGGATTCTCCTTTTGACTTCTTCAGCCTTGCTTCTTCACTTTACCAATTTCTTCTTGCCCTTAGGACTATACATTCATTTCATTGGCTCTAGGACAGGAAAATATTCCTAATTCCTTCCTTATCCTAGCCCAGCCTCTGTGTATTATCAGTCCTAAGTTATCTCATTAGCTCTTTATGCACCATTATTGTTGAACATATTACACTGTATTGAAATCACATGCATGTTTGTTTTTCTTCCACTGAATGATAATGTTTATAGGGAATGGATTTTGTTTAATTCACTATGTCCCTCCTACAACTATTGGAATGCCTAGAACATAGTAATCACTCAAGCTATATTTGCTGAAAGCATGTAATTCCCCTTTCAACCTGCTACAGAGATATTTAAATTTGAAATATATTAAACAGAACAATTGTGGACTCATATCAGTGGTCACTGTTTATTTGTTTTGTTGTTATTGTTTAATCATCAACTCTGTATATTCTTTTTAAAATTGATTATTGTGGAAGTGACTAAACACACACAAATGTTGCAGCAGATGGAATGAAATCCAAGAGGCACTCTTGAGGGAATGGATGAATGAAGTTTTATTATGCATGGGCCCAGAGGAAATTCAGTCTCCCAATTCTGAGCCCTGTTTCTTGATTTTCATAAGTTTATAATGGAACATTAAGCAGGCAAATTCCTAAGCAAGTGGGTAGGCAGGTTTACAAAAGCAGAGGAGTGAGTTTAGCTTATCTTCCTAAAAGCAGAGGGCCATTAGGAAGGAAAAGTCATTATCTGTTTAGAGTTGTAAATTTTAGTTCAAAGGGGCAGGCAGGGAGTGCTTATCTTCCTGATAAGGATTCCATGGAGAAAAAGGGGGGAAGAGGAGAGAAAGGGACTGGGGGGAATTTATTTTCCTAAAGCTGTGGGTTTCTGCTGAGCAGGGTTAGGGTTCCAGCACTTCCCTTATAATTCCCCCATTTTGATGCCCTTATAACTTTTTATGGGGCATCATCTGCTAGCATGGGGATTTTTCTATAGCCCCCAAGGGCTGATATTTGACATGAGGCATTGCTTGGTGTTTTAGGGCATTTAAGTGGGAAGTGATGCATTGTGTTAGGTACTGTAGAACGCATGACCCAAAAGTTAAGAGGAAAAAGACTGAGGCTATTACTGGCATAAATGGCAAAATCCACAAGAGAAGATACTAGAAGTAATTTCCCTTGGCAGATGCCTGGTATACACAGTTTAAACAGTCTTTGGCTTATTCCTTCAGTAGAGCCACTTTGTCCCTAATTATTTCTGTGGAGTTTGCATAGAAACAGCATTCTTCCCCCAGGGCCTGGCAGATCCCCCCTGAACTTGCAGTGAGCAAGTCTAATCCTCACCTGTTTTGTAAAACCACTTCTGCCAAGGAGACTATCTGGTCTTGCAACCCATTGAGAGTCCCTGATATTTCTTCGAGGTCATTTGATGTTTCCCATGCTAGTGTTTGTAAGCCTTCCTGACCAACTGTGAGTGAGGCCTCCTGCTACTGCTGTGCTCCTGACTACTCCTAGTCATAAGAGTATTAGAATTGCCTGTATTGCTCATTTGGCTTGGGAGAGCTCTCCAGGCAATTCATCTCCATACACAGAGAATGATGGCACTAGCCAAGCCAGGTAGCAGATGCCCTGGCCATCCTGGGGTAGGCACTGGTAAGTATTGGTGCCACAGACCCAGATGGTAGAGTTTGTGGTGCATCAGTCAGGTTCATTGAGTGGGCAGGTGGTGTTACAGCTGGCCCTTCCAAGATGGAGGATTGTTGAAAGAGGCCTGGTAGTTATGTTTTTACAGTTAGCCAGTTTTCCTGGGGGTTCGGTTATGCTGACTGGGAGGGGCCTGGTTCCCATGGCAGGCTGTCATGGGTCAGGAGGGTTACATTCCATGGGACAGGTATGGGGAAGATGGTTAGAATGGAGGAAGTGCATTACCAGCAGGAGGCAGCTATGTTGGGCGGAGATTCATTTAGGAGTTGGTGGAAATTTCAAACCTGGTTCAAAAGAACATTGCAGGGGGCTGTTCTAACTTTGGCTTTTAGTGTCTGTGTGGTTTTACTGATATTTTTCATCGGGGATTTCTTTGTGGGTTGGGTTGCCAGGATCAGTTGGACCAGCATGAGATCCCCTGGGACCGGCACTGATGGGTCATATATTCCAATTCCTAATTTTAGTCCAGTTTGGACCTTTAAAAAGGTATTTTCTGATCCTGTGGTTATGTTTAATAAGGTGAGTTTTATGGGGTCACAGGTTTCTATGCCACACCCCGCCAGGCTGGGGATTTTCTGTAGGAGATATGGAGAAGTCGGTGGGACCTTCTTCCAGGGAGTGGTGGCACCTACAAGCAAGCAGCAAGAGTGGCAGAATCCCCCACCCTTTTGGGGGTCTCTGCAGAGGTATTCATCATAAATCCCATAGTTGTTATCCCTATACCCTCTCCTGGGGGCAGGTATGGGGCCGTGGGGGTATGGGGCAACAAGCAAGGTGTAAGGAGCATGATCTTGGATTGCCCTGCAAGCATCAAATATTACAGAGGCTGAAATTGCACCTGCCAAGAATGGGACTGAGCATTCAGCATGAATTGTTTGCTCCAGTTTTGACTAACTTACAGCTGCCATAGATTTTGGGGGTGGGTATTGTCTCCTAGGGAGGGGGCAAGGAAGGAAAGGATAAGTAAGTCAAGGCAAAGAAGCAGCCTATTATACTTACTGGTGTATACTGGATATACACCAGTAAGCAATTACAATTAGGGCTCTATTCACAACTTTGTGCCCCAGTCTGCAGGGGTCCCAGCAGCAAGTCCAAGTCCAAATTCCAAAGTGACCAGGCCATATAAGCACAGGATGCACCAGGAGCAGGGGTCCATTCAGCAAGCATTTGATGAGGTTAGTGCTTGGGGATCCTGGGTGACTCACACTCTCAAAAGGTGGCCAGGTATGGGTTGGGCTGTCCAGTTGTCCTGCTCTTTATTGGAGTGTGCCTTCTTGACCCTGGAATGATGGATCCAAGGGACAATGCCTGCAACTTTAAGAGCAGTAGGAGTTACAAGGATCACAGTATGTGGACCTGTCCAGGAAGGCTGAAGGGGTTCTTTTTCCCAGTCTTTGACCCAGACTAGGTCCCCTGGCTGGTGGGGGTCCACTAGGTGTCCCAGGGGGATGAGATTCCAGGACAAGACAGTTTTATGTATTTGGGCTAGAGGTTTCCTCAGCTGCTGGAGAATGGAATTATGGCTAGCCTCTTCCAGAAGTTTGAGATTTCCTTTGAAGGCCTGGATAATTGGGGGTGGCCACCCAAATTGAATTTCAAAGGGTGAATAGCCTGTGGGTCCTGGGGTGCACCTAACTTGGAGAAGGGTCAAGGGAAGTAAGTATACCCAGGGGAGACCAGTTCCTTGGCAGAATTTGGCTAGGGTGGCTTTGAGGGTTCAAGTCATGCATTCAACTTTCCCTGAACTCTGAGGCCTCTAAGCATTATGGAGTTGCCACTTTATTCCTAACATTTTTGCTAGCTCTTGGGCTACAGCAGCCATGAAGGCTGGGCCATTGTCACTTCCAATTGTCAGTGGCAGCCCATGTCCTGGAATGATTTTTCTAAGTAAAGCCTTAGTCACTTCTCTTGCCTTTTCGGTATGAGTGGGGAAAGCTTCAACCCAACTTGAAAATGTGCATATCATCACCAACAGGTATTTGACCCCTGACTTGGTTTCACTTCTGTGAAATCTACTGTGAGATCTTCAAAGGGGTCCATCCCTGTGTGTGGACACCTGCTGGAGCACAGGGGCACTGCAAATCATTGTTTTTGGTGCAAATTTGACACTGGCTGCTGATGGTGGCATAGAGAGAAGTTAGCTGGGCCATGTAGTAGTATCTCTCAAGCAAGACTTATAGCACAGTTTTCCCTACGTGGGTGAGTTGGTGGTATCACTGGATGAGGGCATGAGCTCCTTTTGATACAAAAATCCAGTCATCTGAGAACAGCCAAGTTCCTTTGGGGGTTTGGCTTTCCCCTTCTCTTTTAGCCCACTCCTGTTTTTCCTGGGTATAGCTTAGTTGGTTAGTCCCTTGTCATAAGAGGGACAGCTGCAGTGTCAATTGCGGGACTTGTATTCCATGGCTTCCTTCAGCCACATGCCAAGATGTTTTGTTGGCTAGCCTCTTTCCTTGAGTGACCATATTCATTCCTTTCTGATGTCCCCAGCAGTGGATGATGGCAACTTTGTATGGTTCTAGATTGCTTCTAACATTTGGAGGATTTCTTCTTTGCTGTTGATTTCCTTTCCCCCTGCAGTTAGAAGACCTCTTTTTTTATAAATTGCCCGATGGATATGAATGGTAGCAAATGCATACTTAGAGACAGTGTAAATATTTACCACTTGCCCAGTGGCTAGCTACAGGGCTTGGACCAGCACCCAGAGTTCTGCTCATTGCACAGACCATCCCTGTGGAAGAGATGCTACTTCCACCACCAATTCAGTAGTGATGACCGTATATCCAGTAATTTCCCCCCCATTTTTAACAAGACTGCTCCCATCTGTAAATTGTGTCTGATCTGGAGAAGGGAGAGGTTTGTCTTGGAGGTCAGGGTGACTGGCATAAACTTCTTCAGTCACTTCGACACAGTCATGTTCAGAAGCCCCTTCCTCATCTGGCAAAAAGGTAGCAGGGTTTAGACTGTGCACTGTTTCTATTGTCACTCTGGGGTTTTCACAGAGTAAACCTTGGTAATATGCAGGCCGGGGATTCAGTATCCAGTGATGCCCATGTGAGTTCATTTGGGCAGTGACTGTGTGTGGCACCATAACATGAATAGCCTGTCCAAGAGTTAATTTCTCAGCTTCTTTGACTAGGGTTATGGTTGCTGCCAGGGCTTTCAGGCAGGACAGCCATCCTGCAGCCATGGAGTCCAGCTACATGGAGAGGTAAGTCATGGGTCTTTGCCAGGGGCTGACTATTTGTGGGAGAACCTCCAATGCTCTTTTGTTCTTTTCATGCACGAACAGGTTAAAGTTTCAGATTACATCCAGGAGCCCCAAGGCAGGGTCTCGGCCAAGCTGTCTTTTGATGTTTTGAAAGTTCCCCTGTTGAGCTTCTCCCCAGGCAAGAGGCTCTTTTTCTGGACCTGCCAGAACTTCATAAAGGGGTTTGCCCATGACTGCAAACCTGGGAATCCAGATGTTGCAGAACCCTGCAGCCCAGAGGAACTCACAAAGCTTTCTTTTTGTGGTGGGTGTAGGGATGGTGCAGATCACTTTCTTTCATTTAGGTCCACATGTCCAGTGCCCTTGTGTGATGCTTAACCCCAGGTTCTTGACCTGCTATTAACAGATCTGGGCCTTTCTCCAAGACACTTTGTACCCAGTCTGTGTTGGAAGTTGTAGGAGAGTCTGGGTCCCTCTCCAGCAGTCCTCTTCTGTTTCACTGGCAAGTAGGAGGTCATCTATTTATTGCAAGAGGACACACCTACAGTGTTCCCAGGGGTAGGTGGGTAAATCTGCCACCAAGTCTTCCCCAAAAAAGGTAGGGGAGTTTTTGGAGCCCTGCAGGAGCCAGACCCAGGTTAGCTGAGTTTTCTCCTGGGTTTTGGGATCTTCCCATTCAATGGTAAACAGAGGCTGGCTCGGGGTGGGCGGAGCAGATGCAGGCAGAATATGGTGTTTTTCACGTCCAGGCAAGTGAACCAGGTGGCTTCAGGCTGAAGCTGTCCTAACAAAGTGTATGGGTTGGGAACAACCTGATTTAAGGAGACAGTGATGTTATTAATGGTCTGTATATCCTGCACTGGTTGATATCTGATCCCATCTGGCTTTTTTACTGATAATAATGTGGTGTTCCAGGGTGAATGACACTCAATTAGAATTCCTTCTTTCTTCAGGCAATCTATGTGTTTGACTATACCCAATTGCACTTCATGGGGGATTGGATACTGCCTCTGCTGGACTGGGGCCATTCCAGGCTTCAGGTCAATGATGATGGGTGCATTGTTCCATGCCATTCCTGGTGGGTTTTTTTCTGCCCAAACCTGGGGGCAAAGTTCCAGCAGTCTTTCAGATTCTGACCTGAACTTTCTTCCGCATGAAGTCTCCATTCCTCATTTCGGGGTATGGTGATGAGGAGAGTGAGGCTGGTCCCAAGGTTTAAGCTTGCTGACCCTTGAGGTTTGAAGGTAATCTGGGCTCCCAGTTTGGTTAAGATGTCCCTACCAAGCAGGGGAACTTGACATTCAGGCAGGTACAGAAATTCATGAATAACTTGTGGCCACCAAGCTGGAAAGTTTTTGATTGGCAAAAAGGCCATTGGCTTGACTGGTCCCCAGTAATTCCTAGGATATTAGTGGTTTTTCCACTAAAGGGGGCAATGGGGATTGTGACCACAAAATGTTCAGTGCCAGTGTCCACCATGAAAGTCATTGACTGGTCCCCGACATGTAGTTTGACTATGGGCTTATGGGGGCCAAGTTCCAGTGAGCCTATTCAGGGTTGAGCCCTGCCAACCCAATCAGATGGTCTTGGGGGTCAGGTTGGCATTTCACTTTATGGATGTTCCCTCTATGTGCCTGAATCTTTTGGGGGCATTCATTTTTCCAGTGTCCACTTTCTTCGCAGTAGGTACATTGGTCTCTGCCCAGAAGCACCCTTCTGGGGCTTGTTTCCCCTTTTTGAGGTGGCCCTTCTTGTCCGGTGGGGTCAGGATTTCCCAAGGCTTCTGCCACTAGGGAGGCTTAATGTTTTATTTGCTTCTTGGCTTCTCATTCAGCAGCTTCATCTTGATTGATGAATACTTTGTTGGTGACTTTCCGGAGTTGAAAGATGTTCATGCCCACAAACCCTTCTCATTTTTGGAGCTTTCTTTTAATATCCATTGCTGCCTGTGCAACAATGGTGACATTCATCATCCTCTGGTTTTCCAGAGCTTCTGGGTCAAAAGGGGTGTAGATTCTGAAGGCCTCGCAAACCACTTTTCCCAATATTGCTGGAATGCAGCTTGTCCCTGATCAGTGTTGAAATCTCAGTTTGGTTGGGGTTCTGGTGCCACTTCTCGTGCCCAATCTTCTGCATTTAAGATGCCAGTAGGGGCCTGTGCCTGCAGCCAGTTTTGGGCTTTCACCAGAATCCATCGTCTCTCCTCTGTATTAAAGAAAGTCAGGAGGAGTTGGCGGCATTCATCCCAAGCATGACGATGGGTTTGGAAAATTGATTCCATGAGATCAATAAGGGCCTGGGGCTTTTCTGAGTAGGAGGGGTTGTGGTGCTTCCAGTTTAAGAGGTTTGTATTTGTGAAGGGCTGGTAGTATAATACAGGCTTCCTGGGTTGGATGGTCCCATTCTCACCAATCTGGGCTGGATCCTGTGTTTCATGGAAGGACAATGTGGGTTGTGCTGACTGGAGCCTCCTTGCTATTGGGTTGGTAGGGCTTTCCTCAGAGGGGTCAATGTTTCTGGAGGGACTGAAGGTGGAGGTGTTTCTGGGAGATCTGCCTGCATGCCAGGGCTAGGAGGAGAGACCAAAGTTGGGGGTGTTTCTGGGAGATCTGCCTGCACTCCCAGGCTAGGAGGAGAGTTTAGAGTGGCCAGAGCATATGGCAGTGGTGGTGGAGGTGGTGGGTCCTCCTCCAAGGACCATTGATAAATGACTGGCTTCCAGAGCCCCATTCCCTGTTCAAACAAAACCCTTCTCTGTCTCTTTTTTCCAATGCACAATCGAACCGAAGGGGGCAGAGTCTGTGCTATCTCCAACTGAGAGTTGATGTAGGAAATTGATTAGGGTGGCCAGGAGTTCCTGTGACCACCAGCCACACTGCACAGACCCTGGCTATATTCAGGGTCCCTTCTGAGGGCCAGTCAACATTAAAAGTGGGCCACTCTACTTCACATAAGGTTCAGAGGGTGCCGGGGTTCATCCAGATGGCATAATCTCTGGAAAAACCCTTCCTGAAATTCTTGAGCATGCAGTTTAATATGGTAGATTTTTACTTTGATGAGCCCATACTCTGCATCAGTGGTGCAAGACAAACAAGGGAAGGGGTTGCCTCTTTCAAGGCCACTCAGATGCCTGCCTGTCCATATCTCTCACAAGAACTTAGGCTCAGCTTAGCTAAGGCACCAAGGTAAAGTTCAGGGTGGCTATTTTGCCATATGATGTAGCCACAGAAAAGAGGTTAGGGCCCACACAGGCTCTGTAGCATAAAGCTTTGGACTCACCAACTGGTACAGCAAATGCAAGCCTCTGCCATCCTCACTCACTCATACAGTTACTCAGAGGTTATGCAGTCCCTGCAATAGGGATTAACAGTGTTAAGTCTGCACCCTGAGTCGGTGGCATGAGACAGACAAGGGAAAAGTTTGCCTCTTTCAAGGCCACTCAGATGCCTGCCTATCCATGTCTCTCATGAGAATTTAGACTCATCTAAGCTAAGGTGCCTGGTTAAAGTTCAGGGTGGCTGTTTTGCCATATGACGTAGCCACAGAAAACAGGTTAGGGCCCACATGGGCTCTGTAGCACAAAGCTCTGTAGTCACAGACTGGTACAGCAGATGCAAGCCTCTGTCATCCTCACTCATTCACACAGTCACTCAGATGTTATGAAGTCCTTCCCACAGGGATTGCCCTATTCTGGAATCTCAGTACTTGAGATTTCAGGAGGTGATCAGTCTCCTCTTCCATCTGGAGATGGGCCTGACTGAGGACTTGACACCTGGGGCCTTACCTTTCCAGAGTCTTCTGGCACTGTGCAGTCCACCTCCCCAGAGTCAGGCTGGGGTGTAGGGATGTGGCCTGCAGGGACCACCACAGAAGGAGGTCTCATGAAGAGGACAGGTGGAACCCACCTCATTTGCTTGGAGATTGCCATGGGCCACATCCATCAGCCCTAAGCTGGAGGCACAATGGGTCTGTTTGATTGGGTTTTTCCCAGTCAGGGAACATAACGTTGCAGCCATTGGAATGAAACCCAAGTGGCACTCTTGAGGATACGGATGAACAAAGTTTTATTACACGCAAGCCCAAAGGAGAATTCAGTCTCCAAATTCTGATCCCTGTTTCTCGATTTTCATAAATTTATATAGGAACACTAAGCGGGCAAATTCATAAGCAAGGCGGCAGGCAGGGTTACAAAAGCAGAGGAGTGAGGCTGAGGTTAGCTTATCTTCCTAAAAGCAGAGGGCCATAAGGGAGAAAAAGAGTCATTATCTGTTTAGAGTTGTAAATTTCAGTTCAAAGGGGCAGACAGAGAGTGCTTATCTTCCTGACTTGGATTCCATGGAGAAAAGGGAGGGAGGAGGGGAGAAAGGGACTGAGGGGAATTTATTTTCCTAAAGCTGTGGTTTTCTGCGGAGGGGAGTTAGGGTTCCAGCACTCCCCTTATCAATATTAGTCCAAGTTCAATATTAATAGATGAGAAAAGCAAAAATAAAAAATTAATAAGTGACTTGCTACAGTAATAATTTACCATCTTTGAACATTAATGGCCTTATCTTTGAAAGAAAGGGGGATGAAATGAATGATCATCAAAGTACATTACAACAATGAATTTACTTTCAATTTGTCTCTTTTTATTCAATAGTATCTTCATTTAATTTATGGTATCACCCTGTGTTCTAGTGGTGACTCTGTCTCTACCACCTATAAAATAAATATTTATGCTCTCAAATCTATTTTGGAGGGGGATTTTGTACTCCTGGACTATGGTTTTAAATGTTTACCAATTGACATGAATTTTATCTGAAAAAAAGAAATCAAATAATCAATTTGAAATCAATAGTCAATTTGGCAATATTGGGGGAAAATAAAGTCAACATTTCTTTATCATTTAAAACTAGCATAAACAAAAAATATGCCTTGTATGTGGTCAGAAAGAATACTGGACTGGGGTTTTAAAAATCTGGGCTTCATTTATCTACTTCTGATATCATCAAAACATTCAAATTTAGTTTACTCATTTGTAATATTTTTAATACCATTGGAAATTATGACAAAATACAGGAAGTGCCTGAAGAAACTGAGCATTGAATTGTGTGTTCTGTATATAAGATTAATGATTTATAACTGAAACTATCTAAATAAGCATGTTGGGATTGGGGAAGAGTTATATGATTTTTAGGCTGATCACAGTTGAAATTAACTGAAGGTCACTTTTCCCAAGATATCACTTGGTCCCAGCCACTTTTCACTATTACCAAAGCAAGCTGTATTGGGATTCTAGTAAAATGCTCATTGAGAACTAAAGGCTTGATGAATTTGTACCCAATCAGTAACCTATTTTCAGTTCTATAATAAGATTTCATTCTCTTTGTGATTTTTGAAATATATTGATTTGCAATATATTAAGTAACAACAGTAAGTACTCCCAGCCCAGCAGGAAGAATAAAAACAGTTTAAGCTCTTGTAAATTTCCCATAGCAAATGAACATTCTCATTGTCTGGGCCAGTTGACTCCCATTGTACCCAGGAAAATGGAGGGGCATTAGTGAATAAGCCAAATTCAAGCCCTTGCAGAGAGACATTAACCATGCTTATTTCCTTTGGAGAGCCAGGTTGATAATTTGCTTTATTTCAATACCCCACACAATGTGGCAGTTGTTCTGTGCATTCCAAAGAAACAAATGGAGAAAATTATGATTTCTCAAGTAGACATAAGTGGAATTTTAGCTATTTCTAGTTGATTTTCTTCTCTTGCCCTCTGTGATTTAAGACAAATTTGCAGTCCTAACTGGGAGTTAAACTTACAGGTTCATTCAACTGTAACAACTATTAGTACTCCAGAGAAACTGTAACTGACAACAGCAGTAAGCAGCATCAAATGCAACACACATGTCATGTGTGTTTTTTCTTTAATTGACCAGTCTTAAAAACTTATTTCTGCATAGTGTAAAGAGTGTCAGGAATCTGCATTTACTTCGTTTGTAAATTTTTTGATATTTTTATTTAAAACATTCAGAAATGCTTTGAGAATTAAATGCTATCAAGAGTTTGTAGTTGACATGTAAATAGCACACAGTTTTCTAAAATGTAAAGTAAAATATAAACGCAAGCAATATGTGATTTATATATCAAAGTAAATATGCATATATGATTTTTAAGTAAATATCTTATATCTTTATATCTTTCTATATCTCAATCTTTAACTCTATCTCTCTATATCTTTATCATCTATCTATCACCTTCTATCTACCCATCCTCTCTCTCTCTTTCTCTTTCATCATCATTGTCTATCTTGGTCTAAAGCCATGCATCCTTTTACCCTTCTTCAAACACTGGAATAAAGAGGAGTTTTCTGCACTGGGACTTAGGTAGCAATATTCCAGATATCCTTTCTACATGGTAAGAGAGGCTCAGAGGTCCACATCCCCTTTTTCCTTAGTGTTCTCAATCTCCCAATCACATCCAAGAAGACTAATCTCATTATGTATTTTTGAAATTGAGATAATTAATGTACAATTTATGCAGATCTTAAATGTTTACTTCTATGGGTTGTGACAATTCTATAAATCTTTTGTATTAGTCAGCCAAGGGGTGCTAATGTGAAATACTAAAAATAGGTTGGTCTTTATACAGGGTATTTATTTCGGGTAGAAGTCCACAGATACCAGGCCCTAAAGTGTTAAGTTTCTTTTCACCAAAGTTCATTGTCATGTGTTGGAGCAAGACAGCTGCCAACGTTTGCCTGATTCAGGCTTCTTGTGTTCCTCTCTTCCCGGGGCTGCATTTCTCTCCGGGGTTAGCTCCTGTTTCCTCCACAAGGTCTGCCATAGATGATCAGGCAAATGACTGGCTTCTTTTCTCCTGGGGCCTTCTTTCCAACATCAAAACTGCTTCTCAAAAACTGCTTCAACTCTGTTCTTTGCCTTGCCTTTTATATTTGATTCCCCACCCACTAAGGGGTGGGGCTCAATGCCCTGCTGACATGGCCCAGTCAACACCCTAATTAATCATAGCTTAATCATGTCCAGATTAACAGATAAGTTTACAAGTATGATCCAATTATATTTTTGGAATTCATAATTGAATCAAACTGCCCAGCTGCAACACCTGTGTAATGCTTTTACCCTCTTACCAGCTATGTTCCATTTGAAAAATTTTAGCCATTCTGCTGAAGAGGGTATGGTATCTTATTAGGATCTTAATTTGAATTTCACTGCTGATGAATGATTATCAACATTTTTTCATGTGATTATTGACCATTCATATATCTTCCATCTACTAAAATCTTTTGGGATTCTTAACTGGATTATTTGTCTCATTCTTGAATTGTTAGTCTTATTTTCATATTCTAGATAAAAGTATTTGTTCAGATATGTTTCTTGAGAATATTTTCCCCAGTCTATTGCCTGCCTTTTACAACAACTCAGAATTATATTGTACACACAATAAACTGAACCAATTTAAAATGTACAATTTGATGAGCTCTGACAAATTTATAAATACATAAATTCACCTCCACAGTCAAGATACAGAACATGTTCATTTTTCCCAAAAATTTCTTCAAGCCCCTTTTCAGTACATCACTTTCTCCACCTCTAGCCTTAGGGAAATTCAGATATGCTTTCTATCCCTACACAAAAAGTGAAACAGAAATTTTAATATAAAGATTAATAAACTAGGCAATGGAGTAACAAGGGATTGGTTAGTAAGACCTAAAGAGGACCCTAAACAATATAGGAATGGTAAATATAAGGAGCAACCACTACTCATGAGGCTGAGATAGAGTCCTGAAAAAGAGGTCCTCATCCCAGGGATGAAAGCAGCTCTTGACTGACAGGCACAGCTGTGATGCCCTGAATGGCAGAGAAGACTTTGTAATACTGTGCTAGAAAAACTTGCTGAGAATCTGCTCTTTAAGGTGCTGGGAAAAATTTGTCATGGGGAGGTGTCTCATTAAACACAGTCTGCTTCAAAATTGATCATGGAGAAATGCCAAGGGAAGTTGCTGCCAGATTTAACCTCTAAAAGCTGTTTTAGTTTCCTCACTGCTAAACAAATATCATGTATTAGGATGGCTAAAATATTGGGGATTTTTGTTCATGGTTTTGAAGCGAGGGGAAATCCACAATCAAGGAGTCATCAAGCAATGCCTTATGTGGCATTCTGATGCTGGCTGCCGCTGAACCTTGTCCCTTGGTTTTTGTGTCATATGGCAGTGCACATGGCAGTCTCACCTGGATTCTTCTTTCTCTTCCAGGTTCCACTGACTTCTAGCTTCTAGCTGTTCCCTGTGCTTTCTCCACTGATACCTTCTCTATAAGGCCTCCAGTGATAGGACTAAGTCCCACCCTAATTGAAGAACCTTAAATGAAGATTTACAATGCCTATAGCATACATGGCTTTGCATTTTCCCACAACCTTTCCAGTTCTTTCCCTGCCACATCAGCATTTCATTTCTTAACAGTTACACATGAAGCCTTGAGAAATAATGGTTTGTGAGCTCAGGACTGATAAGCAAGATTTTCATGCTTAGACTTCTCTCCTGGAAACTCTACAAATAACCTGATCTTTGAACTGCTTGACCACCTTTGTATCAATAGATCCCTTATATAATTATTATAAAGATGTAACTTCAGCTTCAACCCAACTAACAAACACTGAAAATGCCTATTTTATGTAGTTACTGTGAAAGTGTGACTTCTACCCTGTTTGGAAACATTGTGAATGTCTGTTCCTTGAGTATCTGTCCTGAACATTGCACTTTTTAATCATGCTCTCTCCTCATGTGTCCTCCCCACTTGCATGTAGATGCACGTAGACATGTAGCATAAAAGATGTTTCTTTTTTTCTTTTTTTAGGTACTGGGGCTTCGGGATTGAACCCAGGACCTCATATAGGGGAAACC
>JAQZBX010003244.1:0-10591 GCA_029593785.1 Cabassous unicinctus
AAGGGATCCCTTGTTCTCTGCAGCAAACATCAGGGCAGCCGCACAGATCTCCACTAAGTTCTTTGCCTCCCATGCAGGCTTTATGCAAGTTCTTCCTGAAAATTCTTATTTGTTGTGCCATTTATACAGTACTAATATGAATTGTATCAAATTTATACTACTTTGGCTAGTATAGATGACTAAATGTATCAAGGTCTTGATAGAAAGTAATATTTAATGGTTGATTGAATATATTCAGAGGGATTCAAAATCTATAGGCAGTTATTTGGTGACAAGTCTATGTTATCAGTTTCATATAGGCAGAGTGCAAATTATTTTTAACTCATGCAGACTTATAATGATTAAAGATAGATCTTATGAATTTAAATTTCATGTAGAATCATATGGTCTATGCAGAACATGTAATCTGTGATGATTGGCCATTTAAACAGATATTATTATCTGTGATTACAGTGCTTTGAATTGGAAATTTTTTTGGTCTATATTTTGATATGCCTACTTGCACTTTCCAGAAAAGGACCATTTGTGTTATGTATAGATACTCATTGATGACAGATGCACCCAACAACTCTTATTTATGTATGTGCAAATATAGTCATAAATCACACCTAAATGCTAATAAAGAATAATTTTGGAAATGGCATATTGGGGAGATTTGAGTAACTAGATTGTGTCTCTCAAGCAGTGACCTCAATGTCAACACCTGTGCCTTGACCTATTTAGATAAATTTATCTCTGAAGACCCTTCACTCTATTTCATTTTTTTTGACACAGACTTAAATTTAGCATATAGAAAACTGGGTAGTCAATAATATTCATCTAAATTATATATTTAATATCTGATCATAGGTTATAGGAAAGTCACAAGAAATAGATGAGCTGGAATACCTGGACAAATCTGAAACCACTTCTTAGGACCTGGGAAAATGGGCTGAACTACTCTGGAACAAAAGAGAGAAAGAGATGGCATGCAACATACAGAGCCAGTTTGCTCAGATACAGGAGAGTCTTCCTGGTTGTAGATACTGATAAACCTTGAGAGATAATGCCATATGTTATTTTATTGTATAGCATGAGGGAATATTTAGATGAGTTGCTTTGATCTATTTAGCTCCGTAATGAAAGAAATATTAGGTCCCAGGCCTAAAAAGAGCTTAAGATTTTTGTGGATATTATTAATCTCAAAATTGGTTTGAACCTAGAAAATGTTAAAGGATTGGTGGGAAGACACAAAGTAAATAAACAATTTGTGGCTGGAGAAGAAAATAGTAAATGTTTCATGGAGATGCCTTTGAAGGTTCCAGAGATAAACATATAAAGAGGAACCAACCATCATGACGAGAAGGAGGGAAAAATTTTACAGTTGGGTATCATTTTGAAACCCATATTATGGCTTCTTATTCCCCTGCAAAGAAAAACTAAGTGTGGTGTTTGAACAAAATGAAAGTGGAGGCCAGATGTTTGAAGATAATTATGAACTGTTAGTGTAGTAATTTCAAAATCTGGCAGCATAAACTTAAGAGAAAAGCATACCAATGTTCCTCAGTAATATTCAATTAAGTTTAATTTGGTGCTGCTCCATATATAGGGCATATATAACTCTCCTCATTTTTTTTTCTTTTTTTTACTCTCCTCATTTTTGTATTCTCTAGCCTCTCTAGGAAGTCTAGGTTCAAACAATAGGACTATAGAAGAAACTTATGCATATCTAGGAAATTTTTGAGTCCATAAAAATTGGGGGTAATTAACTATGTTTTATCGAAAACCTGTTATTGAAAATGTGGATACTGATCTGAAAAGAGACGCAGAATTTAAAATAAGTCAATATTTATCTAAATAGCATAATGTCCCTTGGCCATTACTTACTAAACCACAGATTAACTAAAATAACTCCTCATAGGAGCTAATTAATGTCAAGTAAGAAATTAAAATATGGTAAGCTTTATTGACACAATTTCATTTTCTCCAAAAGAGATTGTTTTCTCAGGAACATTTGACATAATTACAGACAAAGAAGCAGGAAAGATGAACTGTTGGGGGCATTCTTATTGCTTCAAATGAGCACTTAAAAATAAATGTCCCTTAAGATACCCAGTTCATTTTCATATCTGCATGTGATCCTTGGTGCTGCTATCACCATGAAAGTTCATAATAGAAGTCAATTGGAGGACAGCACTGTCATGCTGAAGGTATCAGAAAGGAAAATTTGGGAAATAAATTGAATACATGAATGTTTGGATTCACCAGAGTAAGCTCCCTCACACTCAGTTGGCATGTTTCATTCAATAGTGAATTGCCTACTTATTTAGGCAATTCTACTGAAAAAGCCAAGTATAAAACTACAGAGGTATTAAGATAAAGTAACAGTTTAGAATATTAGCCTGTGATCCAGATGATTTCAAAATGAGTGTGTGGTGACCAGGAAAGAGAAAAGTAGACTTGGATGAATTCCAATTTTGTGGTCAAAGAGAAGAACCCCCATTTAGGGACATAAGTGCTGGAGCAAATTATATGATGATTTGGCCTGGAGTGAGATGACATTTACATGATTTAACAGGAGCAGATATCACTGGAAAAGAAGAGATATGGCACATATGGTTTGGTTCATGTGTCAACTTGGCCAGATTATGGTATCCAGTAGTTTGGTCCAGGAAACACTGGCTTGATTTTTACTGTGAGAATATTTTATGGATTTACATCATCAGTACTTTGATTGATTCTATGTCTGACTACATCTACAACTAACTGAAGAGATTGCATTAAACAATGAGAGAAGTCTCGTCCAATCAGTTGAAATCCTTAAAAAGAAAGTGATGATTTCTGCAGTCTGAAGGGAAAATTTCCTATTTTTACTTTAGCCAGCCACCTTCTACTGGGGAATTCATTGAAAGCTTTCCTTGGAGTTCCCTGCTTACAGCCTGCTCTAAATATTTTAGACTTGCCCATTCTCACAATAACATGAGTCAATTCCTATGAAAAAGTCTTAATATTTAATATATTTATATATTGCTTATATCTAGTCAGTTCTGTTTCCTTTGAGAACTCTGACTAATACATGACATAAGTTTACTCCTATGGGGAAAAGAGAGAAGTAGCAGTATGGAGTCTAAGAATAAAACTCAAACTGAGCACAAGTATTACTAATATTGATGACAGAATTTGATGACTAATTAGAAAATTAGAAGTCAGCTCTTCTAAGACAATCCCAAATCAGAGTAGGCTGGAAATAAGCTGATAGAAAACTGAAAAGTCATGGGACATAGCTGCATGGCATATATCAAGGACAACCATTAAAATTTCTGTGATTGTAGGATATTTATTTCAGTAGAGCATCAAAGAGAAATGATTAAAAAGAGCTCCACCAGGGCACACCATTATGTCAGACCCTTGATATTGTTGATTGTACTCACAAACCTTTTCTTGTGAAATTGAAACTTAGTCTAGTATTATGTATTGCCTAAGAGTTACCTCCTGAAAGCCTCCTTGTTACTCAAATGTGGGTTCTCTCTAAGCCAAACTCTGCATATAAATGCTCTACCCTCCCCCAGGGTGGAACATGACCACTAGGGATGAGTCATATGGCACCAAAGGATTATTACCAACCACTAACTAGAGATGCATCTGGAAAAAGACCTTGACCAAAAGGGGGAGATATCAAATACAAATGAATTTTTATGGCTAAGAGATTTCAAAGTGAAGAGTGAGTTCAATCCAGGGGTTTTGCTTATGCAAGTCTCAACAGGATCTCATTCACTACCACAGTATACAGTGTCTCAAATAGCAGGGATTCTGAAAGTTCTAGATATATCTAGACACAATAGGCAGTACAGACAATATCAGGATTTTGGCACCCTTTCAGTGGGCCTTACTTTGGAATATATGATCCCAATGTAAACAAGTTAGACTCATTTATAATTTCCCTACACATGGCTCTTCTGCCCCTTTTATTTGAAACTATAATTAGCATACTTTTTAATTATATGTCTCAGAGACTTAAATTTTCAGTCTGATCATATGCCAGTTGAGCCTTGAATCTCAGCATTATTGTAACAGCTACTTTCCAGTTCACTGGATGCACCCAGGACAACTAATAAAAGAATGATGTTGGACAATGCCTATCCCAAAAAATCAGAGAGTATCAACAACTTCAAGCAAGACAGTTCCATTCATCTCTCCCATGGGATCTAAGCCCCTCTCAATTAGAAACAGAGTGGGCATCACCATCCCCAATTCCTCATGATTGGGAAATGAAGATTAGTCTAAAATAGACATTATTATTCTATTATAGACTTATTGTTATTCTAGCAATTGAATAACTTGTATCATTGCTATAAAGGCAGTGACCACCAGAGGGTCTGAGGGGATGGAGAGGGAAGAATAAATGTAACATGGGGACAATTTTGTGATATTTGGAATTGTCTTGCATGGCATTACAATGACAGATATAGGCCATTATGCATTTTGTCAAAACATATAAAATTGTGTGAGGCAAAATGTAAACTATAATATAAACTGTAGTCCATGGTTAATAACAATGCTTCCATATGTGTTCATCAATTGTAACAAATGTACCACAATAGTGCAAGATGTGAATGTGGGAAATTGTGTCAGGGAGAGGAGGTGGGGTATATGGGAATCCCCTAAATTTTTGATGTAACATTTATATAATCTAAAGCTTCTTTAAAAATAAAAAATAAAACCATTAAAACCTAGGCAAATAAAAGGAGCTCCACCATTTCCTTCTTAAGCATGGAGCATAAGAGCAGTATTACCTTAAAAAGAGGCTGAGCTGATGTTATTTTATGGTACTGGAAAGGAATATAAGACGTTATGGATATATGAAGATAGATAATCAAGTAAATTATTTAAGGAATATAAGATGTTATGGATATATGAAGATAGATAATCATGTAAATTATTTCCTGAAAGTGGAAACAAAGAGGAATGATGGTGGAAGTGCATGGATTATTGGCTTGGGTAAGAACAGTTTGAGAAGACCCAGGACAGTAACGATGTCCACTGGAGAATATATTGAAGCTCCACAGGTCACTATGAGAATATTCCCTTGGTGCTCCCAGTAGAATCAGGACCTATAGTGGAGAACTAGTATCTGAAACTGTGGCCTCACCGTTCCTATAACTCTTATCTACACTGTGAAGTTCATGATAATCACAAATTAAGATGTAGGGAGGTAAAACAAAAGTTGAAACCCATAAATCACAATGCATGGGGTAGTGCTTGGAAATGGAAATTGTGTTTTCAGTCAAGATGTTTCAGAAAAGAAAGCCCCATGGGGATAGGCACCCTGTGGTAGGACCAGAATGGAGCTGAAACTTTAGTATATAATGAATGCCTGACTTTTTCTTCCCTCATCTTTCATATTGAAAAATGAGACAAGGATGAGTCAGGCCTAGCCACATGTATCCTGTGCCAGCCCCATTGCCATCCAACCGATTGCAATGCTTCTCATCACCCCAAGGTGTGTCCACTTGGTCAGTGGCTTATTGACACTTCATGGTGTTACAGTCACCAATGAGGAATCTCCACAAGTTGCTTTAGTTGTCTGAGATGAGCTTCATGTTTTAAGTCCTCTTTCTTCCCTGGGATTAACTCCATTGCCTTCTGCTGGATGCTGACCATGAACAGAGGTGTTGAATCCTGAAAAGCTGCTAGAATATTCATTACACTACAAAGTAAAGTTTTTGTTATTATAATATAAGTATAGCAATCTGATAAATTGTTAGTGTGAGATAGCCCAATTACCACCTGAGGCATGAAGGTGTAGAAGGTTCAGGTCTGCTAACCTGTGGCTCTCAACAATGTTTTCAAAAGAAGTTTGGGAACACCAGAAGCAGCAGCAGTTTTGAAGTTCTTCACCTAGGCACACATACTCCAAGCAGGGCGCTCAGAACTGTCTTAAGTAATGGTGATTTTAGTTATCTCCTGTTCAACTTCCCCTGAGGTATTAACACATATATGGCAAGAGGTGTTAACAATAGCACATCTGCCTCCTTTTTGAACTATGAGGAAGTTTAAAGTCATGTGATTACCAGACACGGTAGAAAGCAACATGATTTCTGCTTAGCTTGTAGGGCACATGCTCTGGGCTCAGCAATGCCAACCAAAGTGGTTGACAGATTGCATGTCATATGTTCCCTGGTGAACAAATAGGAAAGATATGCAAAACATTTGCCAGTTTCATTAAATTAAGAATTGGTGCATCTCAACAGGTTGCAGAAAACAAATGCACAGCTAATGCATGTGTCACTAGTCTTGCCACAGGGACACCCTGGTGTCACTCCAAATGTGATAAAGGAAGATAAGCTCCTTATCCATCAATCTCATCTTAGCAAAGAGGCAAGAGAGAGAGAGTGAGTGGTCAGATGGCAGAATCAGCCATTAGCCAGGTTCCCGCTGCCACCATGGCCTTAGTCAGTCTTCCTTCCAGGTCACTGCTGGGTCAAATCTATAGAAAATGAGAGAAGGGAATAGTAGCTAGTTCTGAAAAGGTAGACATTCAACTGTTTCCTGTGGGAGACACTTCTCTCAGCCAATTTAAAGTAACATTTTTCCCTCTAAGACAATTAATGTCTTCCCTTTTTCATGGGCTATAATGTCAACAATTTTCCATTGATTTGATTCTTACCCATGCCTTCCAGTTAATTTCTACACCTTCCTGATATGGGAGGTGTCAGGACTCCTCCAAGGTATCCCATGACTAAATCCAAGGGGAATACTGGACTAATCAGTGTTAGTCATTACTCACTATACTCCAGTATATGTGGGTCATGTCCTGTGGGTCCCTTCCATTGGATTTTCAGCTCATGTATGCTATGCATTTCTAGACACTCCTGATAACCCACCCCTACACCTGCTTGCCCTAACCTCCTACCATACTGGGAATCATGTGGAGGGTATAATGGGGTAAAAAGCAGGACAATCTTCTGACAGTGGTGGAAAAGGAGAGTCCAAAGTGGTGTGTCCTTTTTCCTCATTTTGTGGCCAATCCTCATCCTGATGGGTGTAAGCATGGATGTGAAGCAAAGCCTAGGCCCTCCTTGACCTGTGTCTCCTCCTCCAGCTAGTAAGCAAGATAAAGCTGAGTTTCCCTTCTAGGGAACTGCTGAGTTCTCTTCCAAAGGGACAGATTAATGTGGACAGTTCAAGCCATGAGCTGTCCAAGTGTAGAACTCAAAGTTCCTCTTTCAGGTGGCCATTAATGTTCTCCAAAATGTGGGCTACCTGTGCCTTGTAGGTGACATGTAAGGTCCATTTATTCCATGAGTTGTGGCCAATAATGGAGTTAATTTTGCAGTAAAGTGGGGTCCTTGGTCCAAAGAGATGTCACCTCTTACCTTAAGGAATGGCAAAGCCACTTTTCCAAGATACTCCATGTATGTAATGCATGTTCATGATAAACTAGGATGGAAGGACCATAGCCTAAAATAGGTGTCCACAGCAACCAAGGCATAGGAAATTGGGATGGCAGGAGAGGGCTGATGTAGTCTATTTGTCATGAGCAGCCTGGTGCAGTCACTGTTACAACAGCTGCTTAAAGCCATTTCAGGCTCTGGCTTGTAATTGACCTCTCTCACATTGGTAAATGGCAGAAGGTGCCATTTTTAATAAACGAGATACTCCATGTTCCTGGTCCCATAATTTAATTGTGTTGGAATTTCCAAGTCCAGTTCAGTGGTGAATCTACCCAGCAATAGAATCATGCATGGAAAATCCAGCTATTTCTATTTCTTTGATTTCATTAAGGGTAAGTTCATTGTCTTCATGTGCCAAGCAGGGTTCATCCCCTGCCTCTCTCACAGGAGGATCTGCCAAAACCAGCTCTGTGCATCCTTTATTGGCTAAGTTATTCTAATGATGCTCGTTGTGATATTGGCCCTTGCCATGTGTATCAACATGGGTATGATAGATGATGTCTTTCCATGCTACTAATTGAATCCAAGATTACTTCTCCACACAGGGGCACCTTTTTGTTTCCAGTTGTTTGCCCTCTATGAAACTGACCACACTGCTAAGCCATTGGCAATGGCCCACAAGTCAGTAAACAGGTACACGATGGTGCTTGGGTCTGAATTTTACAGGGCTAAGAGAAGCACTCACAGTTTAGTCCATTGGTCACTTTTTCCAGTGAGGCAAGAGAAATAGCAGTTGTTACAGAACAGATGCCAGGCAGTTTCAGCAGGGCTGATCCATTAGTGAACCAGGGCTGGGCATCTGGTGAGGCCTCCTTGAGTTAGGGCTCCATAATGCCAAGGCAGGGAGGGAAGGGCCCTCATGTGGTGTTGTAACAGGATTATCAATGGGGAACTCTGCTATCCACTTACACAGGCACATCATTCCCCAGGGTCCCAGGATTGCATGATTCTTTTTGATGATGCTCCATGGCTGGCACAACCTGGCACAGTGTTCTGATTACCTAGGACCAAGGACATGATAGAGGTATCTGGCCTTAGCCAGACCTGAGATCTTGGTGATCCTTTCCATTTCCACCAATGCCCAAAATCCTGTAAGAAGTTGCCTCTTAAGGGGGGCTGCAACACTGGGTTGCATCTGGAAACTTTGGTCCAGAAGCCAAGGAGTGTGTGATCCTGTTGCTCTCTCCTTCTGCCAGAAATCAGATGGTGAGGGTCCAGTGGCAGAAACTTGTAACTCAAGTGGAGATACAAGCTCTAAATTTCCCAAAGGTAGGGGAGGTGAAATGGCCTGTTTTACTCCGTGGTGGGAGTGTTCCTTTTATGTCTCCATTGGAAAGGTGCCTGCTTCCTCTGTCACCTGATACAAGGCTGCCAGGATACTGAGATGAGGTCAATATGAAAATAGCACAATATATGGGATTGCTAAATGGGCACTTCTGCATTTAAGCCCTGATCATCTGCAGTCAGCCATAATGCGGCACTCACCTTTTTCTCTGGCCACACTGGGCAATTTTAGGCAGAGATAGTAGAGTAGATTACACTGGCAGATTGAAAATCCTTAATGAGTTCAGTAGTTTCCTTTCCCCACCATAGACGGAATAGTGCCATGCTGGACAATGCAGTGAGATGGGGATCTGGGAATGCATAGCCAGTCACACTCAAATTTGATGGTGAGAATTTGCTGAAATGGGGGAGCATATCCCCATAATCACTGCTAGGAGGTGCAGTGGTGCAGGACATCAACTACTACAGTGCATTTTTCAGCAGTAAACTTGACCACAGAAGTGTTTAAAGAGCCATTGAACCCAGGGTGGCATTAAAATCCAGCCTCCATACCAGTATGGAATGCCCAAACCTTCCAATACTTTTCATGATCCCCTCCTCTTTGCTTCTCCCAGATAATTGTTGTCTGGTAACATATAAACAAAAGCACCATAGAGGTTCATTCATTGTCCCCAAATTGCACATGCACTGGGGCATAAGCCCTTCAGTCCCTCGGGTGGGCTGAGACCTTGACCCTGCACCTGGGCCATTTTTAATTATGTCAAATCTAGGCTTAATGGCTCCTCCCAGGGACCTGATTCCTCAATCAGTGTGGAAGGAATGTGAGAGGTCTGAAAAGTCTGCCTCCCCATCCACCACATGGTCCAGAGGACTATTGGAAGGAGTTGGGTAGAGGAAGATTGTCCCTGCTGAGACTATGGCCCTCCTTCCAGTTTATATTTTTAGTAATGTTCTCCACAGGAGATTTGTTCCATGGTATCATGGAGGAGGATCCTTTTCTCTAGTAACCATGAAAACATACTTCAACAAGTGGGGGTCACTAGTGGGCCACGAGTCCCTGCTCTGCAACAGCCCAGGTGGCCAGAGGTGTGTCCAGTGGGTCTGAGAGCATGCAACATTAATGGAAATGCACCCATGGCCTGTAAGCCCTGCCTCCCCTCCTGGTTACCATCTTGGCCACTTCTTTAGCATGGGAGCCCCTCCCCCAAGTGAGGAGAGTACAATAAACTTGCACAATTGCATCTCTCATTCCATACTTCTCATGGAAGCAGCATATTGAGTAGAAAACATTAGCTTATCTCCTCACTCAGGGAGGCCCTTTCTAACTGGCTGGTGTGGAATACTCATGTGTCTATACCCAATTGTTTCTGTGTAACTCAAGCTTTCTCATTGTTACTCCAAAGATTGTTGGAATTAAAGGGAGGTCACCCAAAGTGGGGTATGATCATCTAAGTCCCTTTAGGGCCCATGCAAAAAAAGGTTAGGAATCTACTATTGCCAGCCTTGGCTCAGGTTTGCTGTGAGCTGATGCTCCTTCTGCACACTATGTTTCCTCCTATCTTAGCTCTAATAGGCTGAAGTCTGTTGGCAGATGGGGTAAGATCCCAGGTCACTAATTTTTTTACTCAGCCTGATTGAGAAGGGCACTCATCACTCCTGCATCCTAAAGTCTAGACAGACAGGAAAAGAGGTCCTCTCCTGGTTTCTGAAAGTATCTGTGTTTCTTATCCCTTATCTCCTTCTCCATGAAAGCTCATACTTTCATTTTCTCATTCTGCTTTCCATCTTCAGGTTTAATACTTTGCTGAATAACAACCAGTCTCACATTAACCTCAGAATCAGTCTGAGTAGCATAAGTGCACTGAGTGCTTGAT